>CAKAOI010034365.1:0-16400 GCA_916701655.1 Sebastiscus albofasciatus | reverse complement strand
GTTGCCTGAACCTAAAGAAGTTATAGTTTTATTGCCTAAACCTAAAGAAGTTGTAGTTTTATTGCCTAAACCTAATGAAGTTGTAGTTTTGTTGCCTAAACCTAAAGAAGTTGTATTTTTATTGCCTAAACCTAAAGAAGTTGTAGTTTTGTTGCCTAAACCTAAAGAAGTTGTATTTTTATTGCCTAAACCTAAAGAAGTTGTAGTTTTGTTGCCTAAACCTAAAGAAGTTGTAGTTTTGTTGCCTAAACCTAAAGAAGTTGTAGTTTTATTGCCTAAACATAAAGAAGTTGTAGTTTTGTTGCCTAAACCTAAAGAAGTTCTAGTTTTGTTGCCTAAACATAAAGAAGTTGTAGTTTTGTTGCCTAAACCTAAAGAAGTTGTAGTTTTGTTGCCTAAACCTAAAGAAATGGTTTTGTTTGTGTTCAAAATGCAACGTTTCATTCAGCTTGACATGTTAGAACATGTTGTGTTTAAGTTTCACTTTCACTTTTACAACGTAGTAAGCCCCTAATGACCCACGTCTATGGTGCTTATGGCGACTGATAACGCCTATTTAACGGCTTTAACTTTTATTTTTGACTTTACAAGAAGCAAAGTTCTCTTGGTGAAGTAGGATATCCCTCAATACTCTGCTGAAACCTTCCCAACATCTGCTAAAAATAATGGATGTGGAAGCTCCAACTTCAACAACATTATTTTTGAGTCTCACTCGGGGAATTCTGTATTTTCTATTTTTAACTAGTATCTGAAGTGAGAAAAGGGGTCTTACAGCTATAAACGTGAATCAATATGTAAATCAGGTTTCAGTAACACATGTTTCTAGAGAGAGATTAAAGGAGCAGCTACGGGTCGCCTCCCCTGCACTGAGTGCCGGTTACTGGAGGCGTGTTTCCCCTCTGCTTCCCTGAAACAAGTCTGACTCAACACATTGAGTAACATGATAAACCTGTGAGATGTGTGATTTTCCCACAAACCCGCAGCACGCATGCTTTTATTTTGTGGTTTTTTGGGGGACAGTTTCATCTTGTGTCTTTGAAACATTTACGGCTTCTTAGTGTGAACAGTTCAAACATCAAACATCCAGGAAGAAAACACTCTGAGAAGCTCACACACTTAACCTGCAGGCAGTCCACTGTAAAAAATTAGAAACTGTAACCTACTAACTGGTATTTTATTACTTACTTTATTTCAAGAAACAAGAATTTAAATCTTGAAACAATAACATATTTTTTTATATATTGTCACTAAATGATTTTTCAACTCATGTTTCAGCACTAGCTAATAACTTTCTTATCTTTTGTTCATGATTTATTAATTATTTGGGGGGCATTTTATGTCTTTATTAGAAAGATTTATTAGAGTTTTTAGATATACTGTAGTGACAGAAGAGAAAATGACAAGCAACAAAGGTCCAGACAAGAACTGGGGACATTGTGGTTCCCCTCTAGACCAACCCAGTATTCATTATACAGAGATAATTTGGCATTAAAATAAGGATTTTAAAATGGCTAGGTAAGTTTTGACAGTCGCTACATGTACTCATTTAAATATATATATATATATATATATTTACATTAATTTATTATTATTATTATTATTATTATTCATTTTTTATATTGTCCTTATTTTGAAAGAACTAGCCTACAATGAAAAAAAAAATCAAGCTTTGTATAAAGTTATTGCAGAATTATTGTGTAGTCCATTCAATCACTTTTATTATTTCCTGTCAGTAAAATATTCTTTAAAATAATAGGCCTTTAGTATTACTAATGGAAGAGTTAATTACATTTTTTTTTATTTAATTTAAAATTATTTTCTAATATTTATATATTTATGTATGGGTTACTGATTTTAATTTATTATTTTTTACTTATTAATTATAATTATTTTGTCCTTTTTTGGGAGTTATGCTTTTTTGCATGCATTTATGAATTTATATGAATATGTATTAACTAATTGTTTTATTGATTACAGTCGAAAGGCGAGTTTCCCTTTAAAAACAAAAAAATAAATTAAAGAAAAATAAAATATCACAAGAAACTTCAGTCTGACATATTGCCATAATAAAACATATTTAAATTAATTTAAAACATTTTAATAATTATTGTTTATTATGGCAATTTTTTTTATTATGGCAAATTTAAAAAAACTCTCAGTGTGTCATTTCTTGCAGTGCAGTGAGGTATTTCTCTTAGTCATCGATCCATCCCATAATCACCTCGTTAATTACCGCTCGAGGTGCTGATCAGCTACTTGTACTTTCCTTTCCTACAGTCTGCGGCCACGAGAGGGAATCCCGACAGCTGATTGGACAAAGCTGGTTTTATGACGTCACTCTGGAGCCTCAGTATAAGAGAACGAGTCGCTGCTTCAAACCTCACACACACAGCTGATGATGTGGGATCTGCACAAGTCAAACATGGTAAGATTTTTATTTTATTTGATTAATAATAGTTTTCAAATGTGTCTGCATGTTTTATAATGTTAAATATTTTGTATTATTAATTTTATTTAGCGAAATCCTCCTCACTCTCAGCTGCAGTGCTATAATAATTTATATAAGGACACTTTTCGTCTTTTTTCAAACATAGTGAGATTTTTTTTTTTCATTATTAATAGTTTTAAGTGTGTTTCTGCATATTTTTTATCATGTTGAATATTTTGTATTATTAATTTTATTTAGAGAAATCCTCCTCACTCTCAGCTGCAGTGCTATAATAATATATATATAAGGACATTTTTCTTCTTCTGTGTGTGTTTATTGTGTGATTAATTATGTTATATGAAGATATTTAAGAGCTCCACGTGCCTGAGTTCAGGTGATCTCGTGACTAACACATCCTCTGTGTGGGTTTGACTCAGCTGTGCCCTTTTCAGCTCCTATAGACTCTTTGCATCATCAGTACAGCATCTCCTAAATGTACGATGGAGACATTTTCAGGGCCTGCTGCAAATTATTTTTAAGGAATCTATTTTTTATTGATTAGCCTAATAAATTAATTTATTAATAATATTAATAAATAAATAATGCCTATCTCAAGTGCAAAGAGCTGAAGAGGAGGTCTTCAAAATATCCTATAATATAAATATAAGCAAGATCTGAACAAGTTTAACCAGCGAATGTGTGCCATTTTTTTTGCCTGATAAATAATTTAAACAATTAATTGATTATCAAAATTGCAGTTAATACATTTTTTAGTCAATTAAGTAATTTATTTCTCAACTCATGTTAGAAAATATTTAAAAATATGTTTGTTTTTACAGTACCTACATTAATTCATTTCAATTTTGATTTAATTTTCTTTTATATATTTCATTTTATTTATTCATGTTTTATTGATTTTCATTTATTTAAATTTTTTTATTATTATTATTACAATTATTTTTGTCTCTTTTCTTTAGGTCTTCAGTTTTTCAGAATTTAAATGAATATTTATGAATCTACTGTACTATTAATGGCGGCTGAAAGGCCAGTTTCCTTTTAAAACAATGAAATTGAAGTAAAGAAAAGTCATTTTTTTATAAGTAAACAACTGAGAAACATCAGTCAGCCATTCAAAAACAACAATATCAATAAAGGCAGATTTTTCTCTCATCGATTCATACCATATGAAGGATTTAACAATGTCTGTAATGTATAATTAATGTCCTCCTCTGTGTTTTAACAGTCACATCATGAAAATACAATGGACCGACCAGCAGTGGAGAAATCACAGACCACAGACTACAGACAGACACACAGACTGTATCCATCACTGCCCAACACAGACAGGTGAGACATTAGATATTATTACTACATACAGAGTACTTCTTATGCTTTAATGACTTGCAGTGGTGGAAGAACTACTTAGATCCTTTACTTAAGTAAAAGTGGAAATAACACAGTCTAAAAATACTCCATTGCATGATCTGATTTGATTGATTCTTTATTTTTGTGTCATGCATGTAGAGTGCGAAACCCTCACGGGTTTATCAGACACTAAAAATACAGTTGCAGTGGTCAAACATTTCATAACATTTCATTCAATTACAAAATTACAGATTATTTTACAAAATATTCTGCCTTCTCTCCAAAAGCTTGGCAAATAAAATCCAATACAAAAAAGTTTATTTCCCTGAAGCAAAACTCAAGTTTTTCTTTAACAAGTAAAAACATTTTCTTTTCTTTTATATTATTATATTATATTCTGTTTGTATCACTAGTACATGTAAGATCAGTTTAATATTGTAGTTTGTCAATGTGGAGCCAAGTTTAAATACTTTGTGTACTACTAGTTAGATTAGTAGTACTGCATCACATCAAGTGTATAATGTAAAAAGTAACTAGTAACTATGAGTTTAAAATGGAGTTAAAAGTTCAATATTTGCCTCTGACATGTAGTAGAATAGAAGTATAGTACAAGTAAAGTACAAGTATGTAAAAAGTGTACTTAAGTACAGTACTTGAGTGAATGTACTTTGTTACATTTTAGTACTTAAAGTACAAAAGTCTTCAAAGTAACTAAAGTTATCCAATATATATAGTGGAGTAAAGTATAAAGTGGCATAAAATGGAAATACTCAAGTAAAATTCAAGTATATTAAAATTGTACTTAAGTATAGTACAGTACTTGAGTGAATGTACTTAGTTATATTCCACCACTGCTGGCTTGATGATGTTACTTTTTAGGTTTTCCAGGATTTAGTGAGGTTTGCAGGCCGGAAATCTTTTTTTTTCATGCAGTGTAATAAAAGACAAATGAATGCCAAATGTTCATTTTTGTTGTTGTGATCAAATGTTTTCAGGTATGAGGTTTACGTGGCGGACCGCTCCACTGGAGAAAAGCTTCACACAGCTGCAGTTTACAGTCCCGACAGCCTGCTGGGAGACACACAGGTAAATTTTCACAGCTGCAACATTGGAAGATACGTCTGAGAGGATAATAATTACTCTCATGCTGTCACCATCTCATTCCCTGACCGCACGGAAATGACCGTTCTTTATGTTACTGGAAACACTTCTATGCAAAACTTCCAAAAATGTGTAAAAGGAAGTTCGTTGATATAAAATCCCGTTGCATAATTGCCCGTGCAGTCACAGACGGACTTAACGTGTGCCACATTTTCATAGTTCCTCTTTTTTGTATTTACTTTAGTCAGACGTTGCCAACGGTGACGTCCGAATGAAAGCACATATACTTGTGTTGGAGGAGCAAAGGCAGGAGGTGAGTACATTTCAGAAGTGAGATTCATATTCAACCCTATAACACACATTTCAGTACTTAACACCTTTCTCTTTTACTCAGCTTCTTTCTATTAATGAGAAATGGGCAAAAGAGTACCACACCATGGTGCACTACTACAAAGAGAAGGTACATTCACACTTTTATTCTGCTTGTTTGAATACTTACAGTATATGTCATGCAGTGCTTTTCATACCTTGTGTCCTTTTACGCCCAGGTTCGAGATTTAAAAGCATTACTGAAACACGATGAAGAGGAGATGTGTGAAGAAGGAGGAAAGAAAGTCACATTTTGCAAGAAAGAGAACACATGGGTAAATACAGATTCAATTTAAGGCATTTTAATGGATTTAATCTGTAAAATATGTGTGTCATAATTTCATACTTGTGGGGAAATTCACAGACTGGTGATGAGCTACTAAAAGCAGAGAAGGAGGTAGAAAAGCTGCGAACACAAAACAACACTTTGACCCGTAAAGGGCAGCATCAGCATGAAGAGATCAGACGATTAAACAAGGTGAGTCCTGACATGTTACACATCAGAGTGAAGGTGTTTGTTCTCTGCTTCAACAGTGGTATTATAGCTGTCTGTATTATGTTTGTTCAGGCTCTAGAGGAGGCACTTCAGACTACTGAACCTCTCGGTGTGAGCAGTGAAACACTACAGGACGTCTGGAAACATCAGGTGAGCTTTGTTCAGATATCATATATGTGCATTTTTAGATATATTGACTTTCTTGCTTTCAATCTTCTCTTCTAACTCTCTGCAAGAAAGCAAATAAGGGTATTTAAAATGTGTAACTAGTCCTTTAATGTACTCACCTATTTGAACCCTGACATCATGTTTCCTTGTTGTCCATTTTTAGGCCGAAACCTACAAGGAGGACTTTTTGAAGGAGCGTAGGGACCGGGAGAAGCTGAAGGAGAAGTATCTGGACCAAGAGAAGAAGTTTAGAAAAGCTCACAGTGAGCTGCGCGTCCTCAAATCTCAGGTATAACTCACCATTTGGAGTTTATGTGCTTGTTTTCTGCCACGTTCACTACAGTAAATGTAGAATTAAGGAGTAGAGACTTAAATATAGTGTCTCTGTTTGTCCAGGTGACTCAGACTCAGCCACCGCAGCCTGCTGTACTTGAATGCACCTGCACAAATCGAGCTGCATGTCCACAGTGGGAGGTTCGCCAGATCGACCGGTACCACATCCAGTTACAAAGACATCACACGCCGTGAACCTCAACGACCTCCTCGCTATATGTGTGATGTTACATGTCTCAGATCAGAGTTCATCAATAGCAGGGCGGTAGTTTATATCGGGCAGGACAACATCAGAGGAAGTGAGCTCTGTTCTGTTTCAGCCCTCTGCCGACTGTCTGCTGCAGGTTCAGCTTCAGGTAGTTTCCATCGTGGTCGTAACGAGGCCAGTCCACCAGACCGGGCCCGTTAGGAGACCTAGCAAGCAAACACATAAAAGACAGTGAAATAGAAATGTGACCCTCTGGTATAAACACTTCCCAAGTGTATAAGAGTGAAGAAAATACGCTACCCGATGACATGCAAAGCTTGCTATGTACGCCATCACAAGCTTGTGACACAGGTCTTGAGGGAGATATCAATCATTGCACTGTCCAAACACTATTGACTTTATCAAAGGTGCAACATGAATGAATGATCTTCCTGTTTCAAGTACCTGTAATCACAGTGTGCCCGGTACACTAAGGGAACAAACTAACGAAAAGGGAAAATCGAGCAGAAATAAATAAATGCATAAATACATAAATAAATACATACATTTAAAAATAAATTATTACTAAAACAAATTACTACAAAAATAAATAAATAAAATAATTTCTGAAAATAAATACATAAATAAAAGGGAAAATTAAACAGTAGAGTAAATAAGGGAATTAATACAAAGATAAATAAATAAAGAAGCAAATCGAAACATGAACAGCAATTTGTGTCACATTTTAGCAATTCATTAATTAATTTTATATTATTTTTACTACATTTAATGACATTTATTTATTTATCAAGTCATGTATTCATTTTTTATTTTGTCAGTTTCCATCCTCCATACACCCTCATCTGCCAGGAGCAATTCAAATGCAGGTCATATTGTGATGTCAAGGTGCTGTAATTGATTCTGATTTACTGTGAAGCAGCTCTGTGGTATGCAGACACTTTAAGAACAGGAAGAACGAGCACCTTGTTGCCAAATATCTCTGTGAAAGCGTACTGTACTTCCTCTAGAGAGTCGTTCTGTTGCAGGTGTTCATTCAGTATTAGTTCATTTGCAACTGAGGCCTGTCGGAGGAAAGATATTTATAGGAACATTTATTTTTACAGTATATTTATGAAGGTTTTTTTTTTTTTTTTCTTGTTTATTTATCCTGAAAATAAAGCATTGAATGTGTGTTGGAGTGCTGTCACTTACATGTTCAACACGATCACGTCTTCCCTTTTCATACCTCAATACACATATTACATGGTCAAATGCATGTAAATGTTAGAAGCACAACCACTGCCAGTCCTTGTGAGTTAGTGCTAGTGTCCTTTAGCCACTGTAGTGGGCTTCCAGTGGTGCCACTCCACTCATGGCGACAGCCAAAGGAGACAGAACCTGCACAGAAACATGTGTAAAGAGTCTGTAGTCCAAATCCTGACTGATATTATTCCCATCGTACTCACCAGCATGGAGACACTGTGACACTGCACGTTCGTCTCCAGTGCTTATTTAAAAACAGCAAGCAACTGGGTTGAGAGATAGTAATTCATTTCATGTCCATCATCCATGACCTCTAGTGACCTCTACTGACAGACAGAAGGAAGTGCAACAACTGACTTTTTTCTCTCTAACACACAATTCTCAGGTATTTCCACCCAAATTAACACTTAAATTCCCTTGAATTATGAAAAACTGTAATTAAACCTACCACAGATCCAAAATATAATAACAGGAGGTACTAGATAGTATTATGATGCCCCATATTGGTATATATAACACTTAATCCCCACTATTTTGCATTTATGAGCAGTATATGATGCACTATAAAACACTAGAGTGTAGTTGCAAACACATATAAAGACATTAACTAGGTGTTGATTCATGTGAGGCATTCATAACTGGTGAATAAATGGTTAATAAATGATCGAACCACAGTATAACATAGTTATGATCATATATAATCATGTGTTTTCATCTATAAATTGCTTCAAACCTCCTTTACATGAGAACAAACCATTAATAAATGTTGTATAACACACTGTAAAATTGTTATTAGCCAATATATACATGTATTTTAGGTAATACAAAGGTTTTGTACATGTGTATAATCACGTAATAAATGTTTAGTATGAACTATAAAACTCTAGTAATTTGAATATTCTTATTATGATCAATTCAAACCCTAATCCATCCATTCATCAAGTTCTAAGCAAGCTCCTGGACAATAAACCTAAAATATAAAATGCATTTCAGTGTGATACACACCTCAGGAATCCCAAAATACTGAGAAGATACTGACTGACGACCACAACCACGTTCTGGTGAGTTGCCAGTGGTGAACCATCATACTGGAAGGCCCCTTCTAGAGCCAGACCTCCACCGTGGATCCACCACCATCACCTCGACAACACAACAAACAAGCTGCTGGTAAACTCCTGAAACATTTTCCTGGTGCTCTATTCAAGCTTCTTTGTTACAGTCATTCACTTCTCCTGCTGATCAGTAAGACCATATTTTTCCACTGTTGCCTATTCAGTTGAGTCATTCTGCATGTGTGCAAGTCGTGTACTAAGCAGTAGTTTGTCTCCAGACACAGTCTCAGTGGGTTTGTACACACTGAGGTGGAGACAATCCTCTGACATTTCTACTGATGGATACTTCACAGGGAAGCTTTTCCAGACTTCCTCCACAGGTGCTGTGGATCCTGTAGACACCTGAAGAGACACAGAGTGGGATCCTCTTCTTGTGACACAGGTCCTGAGGGAGATATCAATTATTGCACTGGCCAAACACTATTGACTTTATCAAAGGTGCAACTTGAATGAAGGATCTTCCTGTTTCAAGTACCTGTAACCACAGCGTGCCCAGTACACTAAGGGAACAAACATTAAGGGAAAATCATGCATAAATAAATAAATGCATAAATAAATGCATAAATAAATAAATACATTTAAAAATAAATATAAAACAAATAAATGCAGAAAATAAATAAATAAATAAAAAATAACTACAAAAATAAATAAATAAAAACATTTAAAAAATGCAGAAAATAAATAGATATATATAAATAAAAGGGAAAATTAAACAGAAGAGTAAATAAGGGAAAATTAAACAGAAGAGTAAATACGGGAATTAATACAAAGATAAATAAATAAAGAAGCAAATTAAAACATAAATAGCAATTTATGTCACATTTTATCAATTTAAACAATTTAAACAAGGCACAGAGGTGCTTTGAGGCTTTTCACTCAAGTCCCAAATCAAAACTGACAAGTCCCAGATCAAGTCCTAAACTTGGAGTTTGGAGTCCTAAACAAAACATAATGTGCTCTTCACCAAATATGATGCCAATTGCGACTCCCCGTCTGTAATTTTCCACCCGCATGTTTTGCATACTGCAATTTGTTTTTTGTTGACTGAACAAACTTTTTCTTTGGTATCATTTTTTCCAACTGCTGCTCAGTAACGTAATGTTAGTTCTTCATGGTTTTCTCCTACAACTTGATTGGATGCTGTCAGATTGGTTCAAACTAAGAGGATCTGGGGAGTTCAGTGTCAACTTGCTAGGAATGAAAAGCATTAACGTTTATTCAGGAAATGACTTTTCGTGGCACACATTTTAAATACCTTACTTTTTAATCTTTGGGCTTGTGGGGAAGGTATCAAGTATGTTCAAGTCAAAAGACTCAAGTCAAAGTGAAGTCATGAGTCGTTGGTGTTAAAGTCCAAGTCGAGTTGCAAGTTTGATTTTGTCAAGTCAAGTCTAAAGTCTTCAAATCGAGTCCACCCCTCTGCTAAACACAACGTACAACTGTGGCTGAATATCATTAGTTTTGCACGTCTAGAGAGCTGAAGTGAAACTGGAACTTCTGGGTTGTTTCAGAAGTAGAAAAACTTCATTCAAAGTCCCACTGACATCTGTGATAACGGTAATAACAAAAAATCCAGGCTTGGAGCAGAGCCTTTCTCATCAACAGCATGTTGTGTGGTTCACTCTAAATGTCTAGATAAGGACTGTACTTTTTTGAAAAACAATCGAACAGGGCTGCACAACTTATTGAAATTTTATCGAAATTGCAAAATGGCCTACTGCAATTTTCAAATCGCAGTATTAGTATTTGTTTAAGGCGAAATGTTTGTCAAAAAACTCAAACTCAAAAGGGTTCTGCCACTTCGGGGCTTGAACCCTAAATACAGTTTTGACCTGCCAGAAACTGATTGCAGCTCCTATCTTGTGACTAAAAGTTTTTTTCTACCTCAGAATGGTTTGATTTCATTCAAGAGGATTATATCTGACAGATTATAGCCCACTCAGTCCTTTTAACCCGCTGAAATTCATTTAAAGGACCATTACAACCCATAAAATACAGTTTTCACCTGCCAAAAACTGACCGCAGCTCCTACCTGGTGACTGAAAGTTTTTTTCTCACTCAGACTGGTTTGATTTCATTCATGAGGATTATATCTGACAGATTATAGCCCACTCAGTCCTTTTCACCTGCTGAAATTCCTTTAAAGGACCATTACAACTCATAGTTTTAACCTGCCAAAAAATGATTGCAGCTCCTACCTTGTGACTGAAAGTTTTTTTAGGTCTCAGAATGCTTTAATTTCATTCATGAGGATTATATCTGACATATTATAGCCCACTCAGTACTTTTTATCGGCGGAAATTCCTTTAAAAGGACCATTACAACCCATAATTTTCACCTGCCAAAAACCGATTGCAGCTCCTACCTTGTGACTGAAAGTTTTTTTTAGGTCTCAGAATGGTTTGATTTCATTCATGAGGATTACATCTGACAGATTATAGCCACTCAATCATTTCAATCTGCTGAAATTCCTTTAAAGGACCATTACAACCCATAAACATAAAACATCCATATATGGTATTCCTGGATTCCTCAGTTACCTTAATGACTCACAAACATGTGCAGGCTTAAATCCGTTAAGACTGTAATGAGGATTTAAGTAAAACACTCACAATGTGGAGGCGGATTTTGAAGAAGTTTATTGGCACAGTTATAGCAGCAATGTGTTCTTTGTTTGTTTCTATTTGGCTGTAAAAAAAATCTCCGACTAATAGTAAGATTTACAGGAAAAGGATGACACTTTCAGTTGAAGTGATTGTCAGCACAATTGCATAAAGTGCATATGCAACATAAAGAAAATTAAACTGAGAATATTTTTAGTTGCTGCTTCGTAGCTACATTCTTAGTGGTTTAGTCTGAAGATACTTGCTGTTTATAAATAGATGCAGTAATGTATGATAATGATTATGTTTCAGGGCCGTACGGTGTTGAAATAAAATATAATACAATGCTGTTACATGGTAACACGACTGTACCCAGTGCTCAGTGTTGTTACGTTGTAAAGTGTGATGTTGGAATATACTGACATACTGTACTTCTCTGCCTTTTTACAGATAAATATGTTAAATACAGTCTATTGAAGTGTTTTCAGCATTAAAAAGCCACCAGGCGGATTCAAAGAGACAAATTCTGTGCCAGTATTGCACACCAGTTTTCAACCAGTTCTGACACATCGGCCGCTGAACTCTGCCAACTCCATAGCAGGAATATTAGAACATCCACTTGTCAGAGGACCAGTCCAAGAACTCCCCGTCTCAGTAGAAAGCGGGGTTTGTGTGCTCGATGACGCAGCGCCGGCAGTGGCGTCTAACAAACCGCAGAGCTTCTGGCGACACCTCGCAGTCCTGCACGTTGAGGAGCTGCAGCTCGCAGCAGTTTGCTGCCAGAGCTTTGAGTCCTCTCCCTGTCACGCTCTCGCACGCTCTGAGGCTCACTCGCCTCAGGCCTTGGCAGTACATCGCCAGCTGCTCCAGCCCGCTGTCCGACACGAGCGGGCACTTCCCCACATCCAGGGACTTCAATTTGGGGCAGCTCCTTGCCAAGTGGCTGAGGCCGTGGTCTGTCAGCCCCTCGCAGCCTCTCGCGTTCAAGTAGCGCAGTCTTGGGCAGTAGCGAGCCACGTAGCGCATGCCCACATCAGTTATGCGGGTGCAGTGGGCCACGCTCAGGTAGCGCAGGCAGCCCTCCAGGCGGGCGACTTCCCGCAGGCCGAAATCCCCCACCAAGCGGCAGTCACTGAGGCTAAGCTCCCGTATTGTAGGGCAGTGGAGAGCCAGGTGGCGCAAAGCTTCATCCGTCAGTCTGATGCAGCGGCGCAAATACAGATGTGTCAGGCGGGGGCAGTGGGAGGCGATAGTTCGCAAGCCCTCGTCCTCGAGGGAAAAACAATCGGTCATGTCCAGGAAGTGAATGGAGATCTGCTGGCCGTGTAGCGGGGACAGCTGGAGCGAGGCCTCCTGGGTGAGGCTGATACATGTGACCTTGGAGCAGCCTGAAGGAAGAGGAAGTAGAGGTTATCAACTCACAAACTAATGATTTCTCTAATTGTTTTTGTTTAACCTTTTGAATTCTGCAATAGAAATGGTCCACCAGTGCCTACATTGGTATTTTTGCTTATTGTGATGTCATTTCTTGGAGTTATCTTCAAATGCTTCATATTCCTAAATAAATATATATAAATGTAAATAAAACAAATTTACAAAAATGTTACTAAATAAACACACAAAACATATTGATGCAAAATATTTCTAAATGTAAAAACATGAACAAAATATTTCTCAACAATCCATAAGTTACTTGAACGATGCACATTTTTAACTTTTTAAGATGTGCTCATTTTTATTATCACAGCAAGTGCGAAGGCGATTTGATAGTATCGTTAAGTTCTGCACGTAACGTAATTTAATGACGTCATGATGAGCATACAATGAATGAAGGCTCGAGCTATTATGGTTTTTATTTTAGATCGATTTAAACAGGATCATGCTGACAACGATCTCCTGCCATTACAGATCAATACTCTGGCGCCATTGCACGTTGTCACCACATTTTGTATCATACGTAACATGACGTAATGACATCATCACGAGCGTACAATGTGATGACGCAAAGGACAGAAACCTTAGTTTTCCGCTGCAAAAAGAATGTATGCCCTAGCTATTATGGTTTTTATTTTAGATTGATTTAAACAGGATCATACAAACACCGAACTCCCGCAGGAGGTCCGTTTTTAAAAGGTTAAAGGATAAGTTCACAATTTTTAAAGTCTGTCTTAAAACAACTATCAGGTGTCCATATGAACAATGAAACAGTTTTTGTAAAGCTCATTTCTAACTAAAAAAGACCATAACCCACTTGATTTGTCTAATTCAGACTGTTAAGCATATGATATTAGCATTACATTTGTATTTTGACCCCCATCTATTACATTAAAAGTACATAGGAAGGGACCTCTTAGTGGCCAGTATGAACAGAAAGAACGATTACAGCAGGCAAATGCTGTTTCAATGTACATATGGGCATGTGAGTATTATTAAAAGACAGACTTAAAAAAACGTGAACCTTCCCTTTAATTTCACTTTTGGAGCTTGATTATGAGCAGCCACTTGAGGGCGCCACAGTAAAACCTGCTGTATTTGGCTCCACGCCTGCAACAAGAAGCATGAAGATGTTTGAGTGCAAACAACTCCAAGAAAACCAAAACTGAGGTCAATTTTCAGAGGAAAAAAAAATAATCAAAGACTGATGTCCTTACCAGTTGAAATAATAGACTTGATTTTCATTATTTTGTGCCTTTCAAATAAAAGCCACAAGTCGGTTATTTTTACAACAAAGGGCTTACTTCCTGGTGCTAATGGGTGCAGACGCTGCTCTGCCACCAGAGTCCTGTCCAAGTCAATGTTATTTGTGTCACTTCCTTAATGAAAGCAGCAGACCGCTCTCCTTACTCACGTTGAGGTAAGTTCTGCTTTCAGCTAAAGAAAGCCTTTCTTCTCCCACATGGGAGCTTAAGGTTGGCAGAGCTTCTCCTGCTAGTCTAATGATTTCACCAGCTTGAGTAGAAATGACTGAGAGGGACGGAGGAGAGGTAAATCCACACATGTGCGTGATGTCGGGTAGCAGTAATAAAACTAAAGGAGCATACCATTAGCCACTAAGATGTTATATTTCTTTTTACCTGAGAGGTTCAGGTGTTCCAGGCTGGGGCAGCGGGACACCACCTCAAACACAGCGTCGTTAGAGATGTTATAACATCCGGCGACCTCCAGGCGGCGTAGCTCCGGGCAGCACTGAGCCACCACGTGCAGCCCGCGGTCGGTGAGCCGTTTGCAGCCGTTCACCACCACCGTCTCCAGGGTCAGACACACGTTGGGGGTGTCCTGGCACAGCCGGTGGGTCAGGACCCGGATGGCGCGGTCGGCGTGAAGCAGCTCTCCCGTTAGCCTCACGGTGCTCCACAGCCTCGGGTCCCACGCCAGGTTGTACCAGCGGCGGCACACGCGTGCGCAGCGGCACAGCTGATTGGTGGGGAGATGGGAGAAGATCTGCAGGAGGGCGTGGTCGGGGAGGAGGTCAATGGGGGCGTGGTGGTGGCTTTTCGACTGGCGGGAGCGCGTGTGGGTGCCAGGTTGGGAGTGGACCACGGCGACGGTCTCGGCTTGGGCAGAAGAGGAGGAAGAGGAGTTGGTCTCATGGCCGTTACTGGAGAGGGCAGGTGAGGAGAGGGAGGAGGACTTGGATGGTAGGATAAGACCCGGGCTGGGGGTGCTCAGAGTCCGAGTGCTGGAGTCTAAACCTGAATAAGAGGAGGACGAGGAGAAGAAAAGAGTCAGTTCATTTTGTTTAAAAACCCCAGTATCAGCCTTTATCTTTTTGCTTAATCTTCGAATTGCAATCTGCGAATTGGAAGCAAACTTCAACACCATCCTTCCTTCATGTGCAGTAGACTGTAGCAACATTTATTAAAGGAAAATCAATGAATATAATCAATGATGTTGAACGCAATCCAGGAATAACTTTGCAATGAAAACTGTCATTTGACATTTTGCTGTACTTTCCTTAAATCTGACTCATGTAATTGTTATTTCACAAAGACTGTACTGTCATCTGTGGGTTTTTACAGAGGTGGAGAGAGCAGCTATTGGTGTTCCTGTTAGTAAAACCTAGAAGGAAAGAGTTTCCATGCAAGAAAAAAAAAAGTAGCTTAGCATCTTAAAGGGGTACTCCAGTGATTTAGTATTGCACTTACATAAAGACATGAGACAGATTGAAAAAAGTATGGTTGAAATTGAAGCAGCAGAGGCTGAGATATGCAGACTTTTAGGCAATTTTATCTAGCACAGGGAAACTCAATGTGCTTTACGTTAAAGTGCATAACGCAACAAGTGACATGAGATTTTAATAAAAAAATCCAGGCCCTAGTAGGGTCACATTGTAAAAACATGGGATCCTACACTTCCCATAATGCAACCGACAGCATCCTTTCATTAGACCCTCCCTGCCTGGTAAATACCAACATCTTTAGAACTCCATGCCCCCAGTTTGTAATGCAGACTCCAAGCCCTAACTGAGATAACCCTTGGGTTATTTTCTCAAGACTCATCAAAGCTCCCTTCAGAGACACAGAAGACATCATACAGCTGTTTCCACAGGCTGAGCTGTACTCCCCTTAAAAGAGTACTCCACAGATTTTGTGTTGCTTTTCTATACCATTGTACACATTTCATTTTACGAAGTTCCCTCTGGAGCCACAGTAGGCATTACACACACTTTTTTAAGCATATGCAGTCGTTCCTTTTTCAGACATTTTTTAAACTTTATTTTCCAACATTTTTCAAACTTTTATTTAGACGTTTTTTTCAGACATTTTTTTTCCAGCATTTTTCAAAGTTTTTTTCTGACATTTTTCAGACTTTTTTTTTTTTTTTTTTTTTTAGCTTTTTCAGACATTGTTTAGACTTTATTTTCAGACATTTTTCAAACTTTTTTTTAGATATTTTTTTCCAACATTTTTCAAACTTTTTTTTCAGAGTCTTTTTTCCAGCATTTTTCAAACTTTTTTTTTAGACATTTTTTCCA
>CAKAOI010034360.1:0-82416 GCA_916701655.1 Sebastiscus albofasciatus | reverse complement strand
CTCAGGTCTCATGCATTAGCTCCGTGTTGTTGACTGTGCTGCTGTGACTGCTTCTACATACAGTATATGGATGTTCAAGTTTGCTTTTCACGCTGCGTAAAAACTACATGGAGAGCATCCGGAGGAGCCGACACATGGGACAGTACGTGGGAGTTTTTTTATCGATTCAATGTTCACGTTCTGCAAAAGCACTTAATAATATCGGCGATGAGAGTGAGTCATCTAGCAGTCAACTGGTTGTTTACTAAGGTTGTTTACGAGAGGTTGTGAATACCACGAGAAGGGGGCGTTCATATGCACTCTTCTCGTGAACACGGTAAACATGACCCCATTTGAAGGCACCAGATTAATATAAAACAATGAGGTCATCACAACCCAAGTTGATGGTCACAAGAGCTGCCATTAATTACATACCATCATTTTGTTACCTAGGTAAATCCTCTGGTATATTTCGCAGTAAAGGATAAGGCTGGTGATATTCTATATTTTGTAATTGTCAGCAAATCCCACGAAAAAAGCCCAAAAACCCACATTGAATTTATCTTAATAACACACACATAACCTGAGAAGCCAAAGCCTAATATAAATAGCTGATACCTCTGTGCCATAGAGCTCCATTGTTGTCCAAAAACTATTAAAAACCCATCAATGAGCCACACTGTTGCACTAGGTGGCATATTCCTTTATTACCATGGACCCTGGGCTCTGTAGCTTATTCTGAGTCAATCCCACATATACATTATACTGTCCTGGTGCTGTAAACTCACTAGAGCACCAAACGTGTATGAAACCGCAACTGAAAATAGTCCCAAAAGAATCCACTATTTACCCTGTTTGAGTAACGTTTGCTAGAAACTACAATATCCAGCTGTTTCAGGAGATTACTTTCTTTTATTTTTAATGAAGCAATATATTGTGTGACCAAATTTTAAAGGTTTACGTCTTAAGCAGGAACAAAAGGGCTTGGGGATGCCATAGACGGTGTATAGGGAAGAGTATCTAGGTGACAGACTAACACATTGTTGGTTTTGGTCATTTAATGGGATTAAGTCACGTGTGGGCAGGTACAAAGCTACAGTTCATCTGGGATGAGAGGTGAGGTATCAGACAGGTTAAACACTGTTTCTCCATCTTGTTAACTCAGTAGCTGCAGAAGCTAACAGACTGCGGCTCAGTTCATAATGCAAAAGACAGTGTTATTCTACACATTGCTTAGGCCTTATCTAATCATCACTTCAGCTTGTCATTTCCGACATTGCCTGGAATGACTTGAGCAGTTTTCTAAAATCATAACGTGTGTTGGGGTTGATCTGCCACATCTGTAATTGATTCCCCTCTGAAACAATGAAACGATCAGAGATGATGGTGATATTAGAGATTCAATGTGTAAATTAACATGCAACAAGCGGCCTTCTGCCAAAGAACTCCACAGTGAGAAGTCAACAGATGATCTGCTGCAGGCCACAAGAAATAACCTGATCCACTATTAATCCACTCTTATGAAGCATAATATATAATACTGTTACATATACTATGACATGATTAACCTTTCAATATTTTTAAATATCCATGAAACTCTAAAAATATTCATCTCCTCACACTGCGTTTCCCCCTGAATATGGATGTAATGCTTCTTTGGATGATTTAATTTCTGATCTTTCGGAGGTTGTAGCGGGCTCAAGCTAGAGTGAATGTACTGGCATCATATGAAACAAAAAAAGCTAATGAATTCACTGGTACCAACCATGTCATACTAGCTTGTCGCGAAGGAGGTTAAATAAAGCTCAAAATTTATGCTAAATTTTGGCGAGAAAAAACTGTCATGGCCGATTTCAAAGGGGTCCCTTGACCTCTGACCTCAAGATATATGAATGAAAATGGGTTCTATGGGTACCCACGAGTCTCCCCTTTACAGACATGCCCACTTTATGATAATCACATGCAGTTTGGGGCAAGTCATAGTCAAGTCAGCACACTGACGCACTGACAGCTGTTGTTGCCTGTTGGGCTTCAGTTTGACATGTTATGATTGTATCATATATTTTTTTATACTAAATGCAGTACCTGTGAGGGTTTCTGAAAAATATTTGTCATTGTTTGGTGTTGTTAATTGATATGCAATAATAAATATATAAATACATTTGCATAAAGCAAGCACATTTTCCCACTCCCATGTTGATAAGAGTATTAAATACTTGACAGATCTCCCTTTAAGGTACATTTTGAACAGATAATTTGAGATTAATCACGACAGTCCTACTAGAAACATAATCCCAACAAATCCTGAAATCTTGACACATATACTTATCTGTTGTCATGACATATTGCACATTCACATATAAATGCATGACTGTTTGTCAGCTGGAGTGCTGACATTCAAGGTAGGCATTGAAAACACCGGTTACCGAGGGACTTTGCACACAAACACAAGCCGAAGTACACACCAACACTCAACACCGCTTACAGAAAATAGACACACAGTGTAGTATACAGGATGACAAAGCGAAAACCTCCTCGGCAGAGCAGGCTGAGAATCAGACAGGATGTCCAGCCATGCTTCTGTGAACATACTGGGATTACAACGCTCAGCACACTCTGATCCCACCTGCTCTCTTACAGTGGGCACAGCGATATTGAGGAAGAGATGTGGCGAGCGATAGGGGGAGGAGATGAAACTGTGCTGCAGAGAGCACATCGGATGAATTCTCCCACCATGGCTGCAGGCTAAGTGTTGAAAAGGTGGGAGTACAATCAGGTGCAAACCAACAGAAACAAAGACCAGAGCTGATGTTTCCTTACCACTATCTTGAGCACAGAGCTGAAGATCTTGGTGTCTTCTGTCACACCGCCTATGTAGAGCATCCTGGTGAAGATGGGAGGGTGGTCATTCTCATCCAACACGTCAATGAACACCTTGGCTGTGTTAGCTGCAAAAAGCAAATGGCACCAGAATGTATTCAAGTCCTTTGGAAGTCATACAGATCTAGTGTCTAGCATAATAGAAAGCCCTTCAGTTAATGTGAAACAAAAAACATTCCTATGCCTATTCAAGCATCTGAAAAGCCAGGTTTGCTGCACCCTCACAAAATTAGGACACACAAGTCCAGAAAGTTTATATCGTCATGGCCACTAGCTGTTGAATAAACACATCTCTGAAGTCATCCGAACTGGCGTTGATCAAATGTTGCATAATTTAAAGCCTCACTGCGTTTCCTCCTGAATGTGGATATAATGCTTCCTTGGATGGTTTAACTTTATATCTTTTAATAAGGACTGTAAAAGTTAACGTGATAATAACGCGTTAACGCAAATTCGTTTCATATCATCATATGAAACTAGAAAACCTAAGGAACCCATTGATACCTATTCAAGCATCTGAAAACCCAGGTTTACTGCACCATCACAAAATAAGAATTGGGACACACAAGTCCAGAAAGTTTATATCGTCACGGCCACTAGCTGTTGGATAAAGACATCTCTGAAGTCATCCGAACTGGCGTTGATCAAATGTCACATAATTTAAAGCCTCAAAATTGTCACGTCAATATAATTTTTTCATGGTCATCAGTTCGTCCACAACTTCAAAAGAGAGGTTGAAATCATTTCCCAGAATATTTTGCAAGTTAGTCATCGCTGAAAACATCACAGTATGTTTTCAAATAAGATCCTGTGGCTAGCCATCACCAATTTTAAATAAAGTAATACTTTTTTTTATGATCTGAAGATGGATCATTTGACCAATTTGGAAACCAATTTTCTATATTATTATTATTTTATTTTATTTTTTGAAATTGAGGAATCACATTCATCTAGCTTTTGAAATCTGACTGAAAATGTGGGATAATTCAAGCCATTTGCTTGGTTTCACTTTGACCAAAAGTGGACTGAGTGCATTTAGGAAAAACCCCTCTTCATTAAGTAGCAATTTTCAGCTGCAATGACTATTTGAAGTGGATTTGTAATTGCATGCTGGAAAGAGAAACATGGTTCCCTTAGTCCTAACTCGACCCTTTCTAATGAAACAGTGTGAGAAGCTATTTTGGTGAAGGGGACAACTTTGAGTCAATAATGAGGAGGTTAATTTTGTTTTGATTACAGCAAATATTCCGAATCGAGAGAAACCGAGTCTGAAGAGTTTTGAGGACTTCTCTCTCAGTGCCCTCGATAAGTAGATCAGGAAAACAACTGAGCCAGTTTGCATTCTGTTTACCAACCAATTACTGAGAACACTCACAGTTTGAGTAAAATATGGCTCTGTGAAATAATAAAAATGATGATGGAATCTTGCCTTCTAAGCCATTATTTTTAAGTGAGGTCTACCTCGGATCATTTATTGTTTGTTTTCCCCACAACTTGGTGCACGACAAAACCATCAATAAAAGGCTCCGAAAGTTTAACAGGCAAGCCATTTGCACATTATTGGGAATAATGATTTGAAGGGCAGCCAATAATCAAGCCGCAGAGGAGTTAGAAGAAACACTGTGAGAAAGAAATGAGGAATGGAGGCAGACAATTTGGTATTTTAATAAAACATTTGCTGGTTAACTGGCCTTTCTGTGAAGCGTGTGAAATATTCACCCTGCCCCTTTAAAAAAGGAAACACACATATAGTGGGCATAAAGAGTTGTGCCCCCTAATTTGTCACAGTTACACCTACTATATGCAACGAACAGCATAAATATGTACAGCACAGAAATCCTTCCAACACTGCAGTTTAGGTAAAAAATATGCAGTGTCAAGGACCATTTTTCTTCTGGCGGCATACAAAAATGTAAAGCCATGTGGCATTGGAGCTAAGGATGCACCGGGGGAATTGGACAAACAAAAACACAGCGCATCAAATTACAGGCACAAAAGCTGGAGTGTGAGGCACAGAGGGAACACTCCAGGGGATGGAAAAGAGGTCTGCAGAGTTCCTCTCTCTCTTGCCTCTCTTTGTAGAAAGTGGCTATATTCCATCCTCAGAGTATAAGGACATAAAACAAATAAATACATCCCTCCTCTCTCGCTCTCACACACTCACATAAAGATGCATGAAAGAAAGCAGTCCATTAAGAAGAGGGATTGCTGCTAAGGCGGAGTAAGCGTGAGTGTGCCGAAGAGTTTATTATCATTTAGAAAAGATTTTTAATTAAATCTTGTCTTAGTCTGTTTTATTACATGTGTGCAGGTACATATCAATGTCAGAGATTGCACGCGTGTGTGCATATTGGCCTTGTGCATACACAGTGTTTTCCCTTGGATGGAGTTGCAGCAGTGGTGGTGATGATGCTCTTGTATGCAAGAGGAGCATGCGCAAGGTTTTTTTGTGCGCTCACAATGCGCGCCCTGACCGGGAGATTTCTATGTCTGCCGGCACCAGAAGGGCTCTTGAGGTCTAAAGCTTTGTTTATACACGCGTGAGACACCGTGGTGCGAGCCTCCATAGATGGCACGCGCTACGAGCATGCACAGAGGTGTTTATGCTCAAGGCGTTGTTCGCTGCAATATGGTCGGAAACACCAGGCGAAGTACAATCAAAATATTCTGTGGATAAGCAAGAAGTCAACGAGTGTTACTAAAAAGGAAAGTAGGTTGCCTGGCAACAGTAGTAAACACTGACGTACCGCCAAACATTTCATTTGTGTACCGTAGTTATTACTGTAGCTTACATCCAAGTCAAACATTTTTTCCGTCTCTCGGTGCTTCCCCTCGGGTCACCACTCTTTCCATGAGACCTATGAGATCTTTTTAGCTTTTACAAAACGATCTCTCATATTCTTTCACAGCCTGCGGCAAAAAACCTCTTCTTTCTCCAGTGTGTTGCCTATTTCTTTCAAAGTATTTAATGACATTTGACTGTCCCTGTGGTGTCTCGATGAACAGTTGTAGAAGTGTCTGTACAGGTCAACCTGCTCAGACATTCTTCCCTCAAAGGCATCCGTGTTGAAATGAAAAGCGCAGCGCGCTCAGTGGGCACGAGTAATTCAAAGGTGCACGACCAAGCGCCGCAACAACTTGCGGAGCCTTCGAGCACGATGTCATTTTCTGGTGTAAAGTAATCAGCGAGGGAAATATCTGTCTGACTTACATGAGTTGTCTCAACATTTAGTAAAATACACTTTTATTGAACATAATAAATTAACTTGCATCAGCACACTGTTGTATTATCAAATAGATCTAATTTACTTAAATTCAATGACGTTTTCGATGATAAAATAATAATCTCTGAGGGGAATCTGTCAAAATTGTTTTAGAGATTGACAGCTTTTGAGCTTTTGTGGCCCGCCTCCAGGTAGAAGAAAACAGTGCATGAAATCGGTGCATGAGGAATACGTGGAATACCTACTATTTTTGTACTTTGAGGTACATCTACACTCGCACACACAGAAGGATGAGGAGAGGAAAGGTATTATAAGCTGCTTAGAACTAGTGTCAGGAAGTTAAACAGGTCATAATCCCCTCTCTATTATCGGTTTTATATTGCTGTGAAAACATCTCCTTCAAAAAACTGGATTTATTCAAGTTTCTCAACAAAAACTACATTTTACAAGATTACATTTGAACACATCATGATAACGTTATCACTTACCTTCGCCCAATACTAATTTGTACCTATTACTGAATAGTAATAATGGAACGCACCATAATGTAACTCAATGGAACCTTTGTACGTTGACGAAGCGTCTGTAGCGCAAAATAACATAACGTTAGTTTCTGAAGAAAGGAGACGGAGCCTTCTCTTCTCCTCTCCTTTTTTCCCGATCAACTCTCCCCTCCTCTCGTAAAAAAGAAACAAATTCAGCTGCTTATAGGGGAAACACTGCTGCACACATATACAGTGCACTTGTCTCAACAGAGCTAGGACAAATCTGTCTGACAAATCAGTCCAGTAATGCTCTGATAATTTGAACTCAATACAGAGAAGAAAGATATCTCCTGTCATGGATGCAGTGCAGTGTTTTAAGTGAGAAAAGAAACGGCTTCTCAACACTCTGCCAAAAGAAGATGTCAGACCGTAGATGCCTGGGAAGCTCTCTCCCTCGTGTGAGAGCTAGATAAGTGATGTGTGTGTGTGTGCCTGAGTGTTGTGTACTTGCAATTGCCGTCATTAGTATGGGAGAGACAGACGGTGCGACAAGGAGAGAGGCAGGTAGAGTAGGTCATTGATTATTCATTGGTAGCTCAAATGGATCGAGAGTGAGGTATGAACCTGACTTGCCGTCAGCACTTCATCCATCATTTCACAAAACTTTTGTCAGTTAACTGTCCGCAAACAAGCCTAATGATGTTTCAGCTGAAGTATGCCCATCAGAAAGCGCAGTCTGAAGGTCTCAAACAACAACTCGGATGGTCAAACAGCATCTCAAAACTCCTTCCTGTAACTTTCTGAAACGGACAATCACGCTCACTTTACACAGCTGTTGGCCAGGTGTGATGAAAAGTAAGTTTGAATTGCTCTCTTTAACTCTCTTCAAGTACTTCCGTCACTTTTTGTGTGTACAACCGAGTGCAATCATGCATCGTGAACGGCTTCGAGGGGAGAAAATATGCGCCATTATCCCCATCTGTGCAACTCATCGTACCCAGACCACAAAGACATGCAAAAGACGTCTTGGCGAGAGGTCAAGGAGACAGTGGGACGCAGCCAGGAAGTGACAGCAGGCTTTTTTAGCGCCGCCGCACAATCTAGTTTGTTTCGAGCACACGAGCCCTTCAGAATGGGAACGCGCAGGGGTTGCATTAACTGAGAATTTGGTATGATTAATGTTTTGTCACCCGCCCTCGTTTTGGGGGAGGTCTAGCTAAATTAAAACAAATGGGCTCCTTCTGATCGTTAGACCCTCGCGACGAATTTGGACGTTTTTAAGGATTTATGATATGCTGCTTTGAAGGTAGGGATAACTCATATTTTTACGGTTATTTTTAATAATCACCATGACTTGACAGATGAGAGTCAAATCTGCCGATGCATATATTACATGTTCATACTCTCAAACTTTTCATATTACTAGCAGTCTAGCAGCAGCGGCGGTTCTACACAGAGCTCGCAGCCTGCGGGCGGAACGGAGGGTGGTCAAATATTAACCACATTTAAAAAGCATTGAGTGATTCCACAAATGAATAGAGAATAACTGCTGGCACTGCAGCATAGTTACTCAAATAATATGACATCTCATCTTAGCCTGAATGTACAAACATAGAGTCAGACAAACAAGCGGACTGAAGTGTCAAACTGGACAACCAATCACAGCCTGCAGCAAACCTGCCACCAAGAATACAAATGGATCAGTGCAGTGAAGAAAGTTTGTATCCATATCTGCAGCCTAACAGTGTAGGAAGGACACATAGATTTAATGCGTAAAAGGGCGGATTATAAGCACACATATGTACAAACATATAATGCAAATAACTAATAATAATAATAAATAATTGCAGTATAAACGTGTAAATAAATATGAGGGATAAAAATAGGCCGTGATAGAATTTCTACAACTGTATTTAACCATAATCTGTCACAGTGAGGGATTATTATGATTCAATATAAACGCAACACCTGGAATCATATGAAACAGAATTTCATCCCTGGCTTCCCATAACACAACTCAACCTCCACATTCACCCATTTATTGGATGCTATTTCTTACTTTTAGACGGCACACGCAGGTTGGACAAGACAATCACCATGGAGTCAGCCTGGACCCGGAGGACGTAGCTGGTCACATTTTCATAATCCAGAGGTTTAGCTGTGGAGATGACGCCTGTCTTGTTGTTCACCTGAAAATGACCTAGAAACAAACAAAAACGGAGCGCAGGAAGTGAGTGAAAATCAAATAAAACTAAGATGTAAGTAACAGAATTGACGGTAGCATTGTTTAATTGCTTAGTTTAGTTACTCTACATAGTGTTCTGATCTTGGATTTGCACTCTTGGCACTCCACATCTGAACATTGGCAATGGTGGAAGCTTCAAAGCATTTGGTTCAGGCCTAATTTTTGTATGCTACTACTTTGTAGATTAATGAAAAGTACTGAGTATTTTCTCATTTTAAGAACTTGAGTGCAAAATGAACATAACAGTTTCAAGTGAAATTATAGAGAAAAAATAAATAAATATAGACCTAGCCCATGTTGCGATAGAAACACTATAAAAAAATATATACGATAGACATTTTTATATTGTTTTGAAGATATATATCGTTATATTACCCAGCCCTAAAAGGTAGCCAGTGCAGCAATTTTAAAACAGGTTTAATGTGTGCTCTCCTTCTGCCCTGGTCAACACGAGCAGCTGAAATTGTATAAGTTGATTTATGTTTTTTTTTGGGTAGGCCAGAAAGTGTGTGGTTGGAAAAACACCTGTCTGTAAGGAATAGCTAAAAATAGCTTGTTGCTCATCTGATAAACAGTTAAATGTTGTTTTAAAAAAGGTGGTGGGATATGATCAAGTGGGCAAGTGGAGGGCTTAAGCTGTGATACTAATAAGCATCATAAGCATTTCAGAGGTTGGGGATTTGAATGCTACGTTCACACTACGAGCGACAAAGCAACAAAACGGTCAGCGTGGTCAGTTACATTGTCGGGGCGTCACCCTTGAAGTGTTGTTCAAGCCGTTAAATAGCACTGGGAACTGGCTAACGACATTGTTTTGGATAGAATGGAAGAGGGTGAAACAAAAACATATGATCGGTTTATGCTTCACCACGTCATTGGAGAGCTGAGACCAGCTCAGCTTTATTTGTAGCGCATGCATCACGTCCGTCACGCAGCGACAAGTGTCGGGCGTCAATTTGTAGCTTCATGTCACCGTCTTCCATTGAAAATGACCTGTAGAATGTTGCTCTGCCGCTTGTGGTCTGAACACAGCATTAGGTATCACTCCTTAGCTGGGCAATACCAGACCTGATGGTGGTTATCTTATCCCTGAAGTATGCAGGGTAGTATGAATTCAGTTATCCAGATGCAGACACAGTTGTAAATCTTTACACATGTGCTATAAAAACACTAAAAATATCAGTCTGTAGTGGCAGCACTGAAGAAAAAGACCAGTTAATGTGGTCTTTAAATGGCGGATTTTAAAACATTTTTAGCGTTTTTAAAATGACTTTTTATTGGAGCACTGACAAAGAAATATCCAGAAATACATCTAGCTGATTCCCCCCCCCTTTCAATATTATGGGCAGACCCTAAGTCCACTGTGGCTCTGTAAAAAGACCATGCTTCAGAATGCTTTTGCTTTTCCTGAGAATATTACTGCCGGGGGTCTGGTGGTAGATTTATAGCACTCTTATTAGGTCTTGAGCCTGCAGTTTCTAGGAGCATCTGAGGAAAAGTGACTCATGTCTCCACATGACTCAGACCACTACAGGAGCACTATGAGTGCATGGTGGGAAGGGGTTACTGACTGACAGCTCCCTACTACACTCTTCGCTCTTTCCAGCTCACAGGAATGTCTCCTATACGTTTGTCCTAAACACCTGAGCTAACCTCACACCTATGTGGTGTTCTCTCTCTCTCTCTCTCTCAGGGTGTAATTACGCTCTTCAGACTTTGCCATCGAGTGTGAAAAGCGGTCTAGAGCGACAACTATGTCAAAGCTGTCTACTTCTAGACAAAGACAGGACAAACCCTACAGCTATGACGTGCACCCTGCAATTTTCAAAATAATCTGGGAGTTTTTCCAGGAGTATTTTAAAATGGGATTGTGCACCTTTTGATGTCAGTAAAAGCACACGTTATTTGGCAGTTTTCTTTACTGTGATGAAAATCTGCAGTTGTCAGATGAAAGGCTTTGTAGAAGTTGACACGCACAAAAGTATGTTTGCTTTATGTGGGAAAAATAATGAAAGAACGGGAACAAGAGAGCTTTGCACTTCACATAGCCTGTGTTATAATTTGAGTGAGTGTTTGGTAGGAGCGTTGGAAAACAAAATATTGTATTGTTAAAAGTAAATGTAGGCCTAATCGACTGTGTGGTATATGGTCTGTAGCACATACCTAGTTCATTTCCTGCCACAATGGAGTAGAAGATGGTTTGATTGATGGCAGCAGCTAGAATAGTCCCCACCGGTGTGCCAAATGGAGCCAGCTCACTAACTAGAGGAAACCTGGAAAGACATAGAACACAAATCATAAGGCAAACGGTGTAAAGACTTGAGGAATCAATGAAGCTGTATATTCCAGTATCACAGGTACAGTATAAAATGGGTTAAGATGAATACAGAGGTTGTCATAGAAGCTACAGTATATCTACGTACACTATAAGAAAAAAAAAACAATGTTTGGAATCAGTTCAAACTGATTAAAGCGGCAGTAGGCAGATTATTTTTGGCATCATTGAGCAAAAATTCCATAATAACCTATATGCTGAATATATTGTAATTCAAGTGTTCTGAGAGAAAACTAGACTTCTGTCCCTCCTCATGGCTCTGTTTTCAGGCTTTAAAAAATCTAGCCCATGACAGGAGACTTTTACCAATCACAGGTCATTTCAGAGGGAGAGCGTTCCTATTGGCTGTTCATTCAACGGAGGCAGCTGTCAATCACTTGCGAACATCTGATCAAATATGAATTAATATTCTGTTACTGTAATGCCTATGTCTCGCCTCAAATGCTTTCAGAAACATCTTGTAGTGTACTGTTTAGCAGTAAAATGAGAAAGTTTGTGACCTGACAGCCATGTTGAGATCAGTTGAGGAAATACCAAGCACCGCCCACCAGCTGGAGCAAACTTTCTCATTTTACAGCTAAACAGTACACTACACAATGTTTCTGAAAACATTTGAGGTATGGAATAGGCATTACAGTAACAGAATATTGATTCATATTTGATCAGTGCTGCCTAGTTTGACTGTTTGATCGGAGTTTGCGAGTGATTGACAGTTGCTCAGAGACGGCAAGGCTCTAGCTCGGCTCTGATTGGTTGTTTTCCTTCGGTCTGTGAAATCTTGCAAATGCCATTAGGAGCAGCGGAGGACACAGGAGGACACAGAGGCACATGTTTTTTTTTTTTCAAATGACCTGTCTCATGCACTACTGTCAGGATATAGTGACAGTTTCATATATTTGTTCAAGTCTTGCCTACTCCAGCTTTAAGTCAGGATTGATTTCAATCATTGCATTTTCACTTAGTGCATGAAAAAAAGATTCAGTACAGAATTGTGAGAGTACAGAGTAGGTATTAATTATTGTGATTGTAATCATTTATAATACCACAGAAAGAACTATGTGCCAGAGGCATAGCTTTTGTCCATTACTGAGGTTAAATGGTTTAAATTCTGTATATATGTATTTAATAGCAAAGATAATTAGTTTTCCAGCTTTTTCCTCTCAAGAATTCACTGTATGATCTTGTTGCCAAGTGTATATTTTCCAAATCTGCTTTGAATAAAATATACGTTTAAAAAATAATAATTCATAACATCTCAATGGAAGTGGTAAACAACAGCCACTTAATGATTTTTCTTTGCTTTGATCTCCTTTGTAATCTCTTTCAGTAGTTTTACCGTTCACTTTAACTTCACTCCAGTCTCCAGATAACAATACAGAGCCTGATTTTTTTCCTCTCTTGTAAATGAATAAGTAAACGATTTTCCTCTAAGGGAGCACAATGTAGTTTTGGGAGAAAATATGACTCGTAAATAAATAATTCACAACTGCTTGGGCCGATGCCAAACCTCCCCACACACCCAATAATAACTACATAGTGAGGAGGATAAGAACACTCGAAAGGCTAATGCCGGCTTTGTATCTGTGAGTGTGGCGGTAAGGAGAGAGCTGAGCGATGAAGCAAAGCTCTCAT
The DNA here is from genome assembly GCA_916701655.1 of Sebastiscus albofasciatus. Lineage (NCBI taxonomy): Eukaryota > Metazoa > Chordata > Actinopteri > Perciformes > Sebastidae > Sebastiscus > Sebastiscus albofasciatus. The sequence goes on along the minus strand of CAKAOI010034360.1, from coordinate 69,636 downwards.
TTTTCTGCTCAGCTTTTGCCGTCGACTCTCAACCATGGTCGAGAGCTTTGGGTAGTGACCGCAAGAATGAGATTGAAGATTAACGCAGCTGAGATGAGGTTTCTCTGCAGGGTGGCTGGTCTCACTCTACGCGATAATGCGAGTAGTTCAACGGTTCAAGAAGACCTCTGTATTGAGCTGCTGCTCCTTTGTATTGAGAGGAAGCAGCTGAGCTTGTTTGAGCTCTTAGTGAGGTTGCCCCCACCGACTACTTTCTTCCTGGGGGGTTTCGGAAATGACCCGCTGGGAGGAGACACCGCCCTGCATATTATGGAAGAATACGAATCTTTAAGCTTCCTTGAGGTTTTTTCACCAGGAGGGAGCTGGAGGAAGTTGTTGGGGTGAAGCATGTTTGGGCTACTCTGCTGGTCCACAATTGTGGCTTAAACCCTGACCAGGAAAAGCTGATTAAACATAGAATAGACAGGAAAAATGTAGGGCTGTCAAAGTTAACGTGATAATAACGCGTTTTAACGTTGCTAATTTCTTTAACGCATTAACGCAACTTGTGATTTTTAGGTTGTAGAGGGCTCAGTTTTAAAGGTAGAGTGAAAATACTGGTATCATATGAAACTAGAAAATCTAAGGAATCCATTGATACCAACCATTTCATACGAGCAAAGGAGGCTAAATAATGCTCCAAACGAATGCTAAATTTTGGAAAAGGAAAAACTGGAATTGCCATTTTCAAAGGGGTCCCTTGACCTTTGACATCAAGATATGTGAATGAAAATGGGTTCTATGGGTACCCACAAGTCTCCCCTTTACAGACATGCCCACTTTATGATGATTACATGCAGTTTTGGGCATATCATAATCAAGTCAGCACACTGAGAGCTGTTGTTGTCTGTTGGGCTTGAGTTTGCCATGTTGTCAATTGATTTTCTAATAATAAATACATACATACATTTGCATAAAGCAAGCATATTTGCCCACTCCCATGTTGATAAGAATATTAAATACTTGACAAATCTCCCTTTAAGGCACATTTTGAACAGATACAAAATGTGCGATTAATTGCGATTAACTAGGACAATCATGCGATTAATCACAATTCAATATTTCAATCGATTGACAACCCTAGAAAAATGCATAAAAACAAAAAGAAAGGGCTTTTTCTGGTGTAAATCCATAACTGTTTTTTTTACTTGCTCATTTATTCATAAATTCATCAATTATTTGGATTATTATGTTCTTTGAGAAAGTTTGAGCCAAGACCTTTTCACCCCAAAACTTCCACACAGATTAATTTATCATTAGATAAAATAATAATATCCAAACAACACATTTGATAGTTAATGCAGCTTGAATTGTTCTGTGAACAGATTTGAATGTTTTTTTTCCCCCGATAAGTGAGACTGTGTAACAGCTATAATGACTATTCTTGACTATCAGCCGTACAAGTGGGTAATCTTATCCAGCAGATATAATTGTCACCACTCTCCACAGGAATTACTGCCGCCATAAATGGCAGGGAACCCCGTCTTGGCGGTGAGTCAGCAGGGGCTGATTTAAGCTGATAATGTCATCTCGCTGTGACACCCCTCTTGTGATACTGCAACTGCTTTCTCGCTTCTTCTCTCATCTCTGCATATCAGGTGTGTGTGTGTACGCGTTTGTGTATGCATGGTGGTATGGCTTCTTTTGCATTTTTCATTTAAAGTTTGACTATTATTCACAGCAGTGGTAGGAAATCGGTGACAGCGTCGTAGGAGTAATGCTCACACCATAATCTGCAACAGTCAGATTCTATTATACAGTCAATGTCAGTGTTATGGGGTATTTTTGGGAGAAGACGCTATCTTGGCAGTCTGAGTTAGAAACATGGACCGGAGGCGATTAGATGCCTCCGGTCCGTGTTTATACTGTAACATGTTATTCAATGCTTTCAGCTCTAGTCTTTGCTGACCCTTCAGTTCCAAAACATTTTACTCCATGAATAATAAAATTTTCCAAAGAACGAAAACACGGACAGCCAAAGTTTCCCTTCAGGGTTGATTGTTATTTTATAGAGCAACTCCCTGTTATATGTTTGCAGTTGTGGAAGGTCTTACAGGGAAAACTGAACCCATTTCCCAGGATGAAGTTGAAGATTGGGAAGAACTTCATTCACACAGAAACAGAGAAGTGGAAGAATATGCAGGTGTTGAGACAATAAATGACATCATCTTCCCTGGAGTAAAACAACACACTCAGTAACCTTTTAGACAGTTGGCAGTCACTATAGAACAGGGTCGGAAATTAGCACCCACCACCTACCAAATGCGAGTAAATTGTTAGCAGTGGCGGATAAAATCGTCAGGCCATCCGCCACTTTGGCAGGCAGAGAAAACGCTGGGGATGGGAATAGAGAACTGGTTCATCCTCCGTGACCATTGGTTCCTCTTATTGATGCTTTCCGACAGTTACGCATGCACAATGATGCATACGCACGCTGTATCATGTTTCAGTTTGTTTGGGACCGGAGCCATGGCGGAAAGAAAAAAAAGCATGGAGGACGAGAGCTATTTAACGTTAACTGTTAGCAGCCAGTGGGCAGCACAGTCCTGCATAGCTAAATATTGAAGCTACTAACGTTAATGTAGGTTCCATTAAGTTCCATTATGGTACGTTCAAGCTCTGTTCAGTAAAAATGACTATTGGGCGAAGGTAAAGTCAAACTTTCATGATGTGTTCATGAAGTTTTTGGTGAGAAACTTGAATAAATACAGTTGTTTGAAGGAGATGTTTTCACAGCAATATATCATTGACAATAGAGAAGTAATTATGGCCTGTTTAATTCCCTAACACTATCTCTTAGAAGCTTATAATACATGATTAAAATGACTGATGCCAACATTTTTTTTAATCAAAACAAATATTTAATTAAAAATACAATAGTTTATTTCCTAATCATTTGAAATATGTTTTATGCAAATAACCACTATAGATGACAGTAACAAAGTACAGTACAGTACTGTGTACAGTACCCTCCCACCCCCAAAAAATAAGGCTCCCCCGGAAGCAAGCAACAGTGTAATTCGAACACTGGAATTTACCACGAATATAATGTTTTTTGTGTAAAATATATCATACATTGAACAACATCAGGTCTAAAATGTTATTCCTTCGTCTAGCGCATAGATTTCAAAAGTGGCAGATACAATTTCTGAGTGGCAGACAAAAAAAATACTTGCCTGCCACGGTGGCAGGCAGTGAAAAAGTTAATTTCAGATCCAGCTATAGAATATGTCTTAACCTCTCTGAAAGTTTCCGAGGCAAACAAAGGTGCAAACAGTACGTTCTTGAAGGACAATAAAGATCTGTCTATCCATCCTGAGTGCAACAGTTGCTATCTCTGGAGACAAACAATCCCCAAGGACATCTCGAGTTAAGAATAATTCTGGTAAAAAGTCGAGCCCTTCTCCTGGACAAAGGGTGATATAACACACCATCCTGAGAGATAGCATTGTTCAGAGTGTGCTGCAGTGAAACTAACTCAATGTGCTCACAAAGCCTTTCACGAAAAATACAGTGCAGTTATTGATGTGTGAATAATGTGTTGTTTGGATATTACTAAATGACTTCTGATCAATTTCCCTCTAGGTGTTGGCCTGTCACGGAATAATTGCGGTCTCTGTAGCATCCAGGAGCATTAAGCCACACTGTGCTCTACAGTGACGGGAACCAATTCATTAATATGGTCTTCACATAAATAGATTACCCGTTTGGCTCAGGTAAAGGCAGACAAAAACACAGCAGAGAGCCCTTGAACAATGTGAGCACAGTGAGATGCAGCACAGCTCAACATGTGACTCTAAATTCAGTCACATAAATGTGCCATTCATTGGGACCAAGGTTGACACAGTGGTTGACACTAAACGTATGTGCCTTCACTTGTAATTCACTTTTCAGCAATCTGATGTCTGTTCTGGAGATTAACAGCCCAGAAGGGGGAGTGTTTTTGTGAATCGACTACCCACACAACAAGTGAATAATCAAGTGAAAAGTCAAGTATTCGGGCCCGTCCAGCCCTACCATATTCAACACACCCTAACAACTCCCTTGCTGCTAATTAGTTGTGGTTGAGATTAATGTGTGTATGATACAGGTTTTTGAGTACAACTGGTGTGTGACTATTCAAGTCCCTGCTGTATAGGTCACTGCTTGACATGGTGGATGATGTGAAGAACGAGTAATCATTTTATTGGATTTCTTATCTTCATTTGGTCAACGTATGAAACGGTTATGCAAGAAATCATTGTCAGCCCCTTGGTTGATATTGCTTGCTGTATCTGTATATACTTTAAATGTGTCCACCATTTAAAGGGACTGTTTGTAACTTTTTACACGTATAAATCTACCGGGTTGGGATCCCATGCGCGCTCGCATATGCGCGCTTGCGTGTGGCCGGAGTCTCTCTTGTGAAGTGACGGGGCTCCGCAGCAAGAAACGTTATCGTCTCCTACTGGGTGCCAGTGTCTCCCTGCGGGCGCAGTCGGGAGACGATAATATTTCTCTTCCTGGGCTGAAGCAGGAAAAGCCAACACTAGGATCAGCATTGATTCATGGAGAAACCTTCGTCTGGTCAGCTAACATTACTACCAAGCAGGTGAAATATAGAGTAATATTGTGGTTTTAGCTGACGTGTGTCGCCTCACTGTTTTGAGCGATGCTCGTTCATGTCTATTTAGAGCGAGCACAAGTGCGAGCCCGACGCTGACTTTCGTTGACTTAACGGCCACAGATGTCGCTGTTAACAAGCATTTCTGAAAGTTACAAACAGTCCCTTTAAAGGTAGGGTCGGTATTGCTGAGAAACTGGCAAGAATACACTAGATTTTTAAAATGATCCAACTGAAAAATCGAGTCCAGTGTTGCCAACTCTTTTCCAATTAAAGTAGCTAGCAGCACTAACTCCGAAAGTTGTTAAATCTAGCGAGAAAGTCGGTTGCGGTCAGTATGTAATGAGAATTTCAACAAATATAACAAAAAAGGTATTTGAAGAACCCTAGTTTTGATGGGAAGGCCAGGTAGCGTCAGCCTCATGTGTAGCATGTCTGAAGCCTGAAGCAAGGTTTTCTGTTCAAACCATTCTTGGCAGTTATTGCAGCCAGAAAAACAAATTTGGGCCTCAGTGTGGAGCCTGAGTGAAGCTGAGGTGGAAGCAACTATCAATCACCCCAGAGTTTTATAGGTTGAAAGACCCTCCAATCAAAGGCAAAAATGCACCCAAGATACTTCGTTCTGAGTCTTGTTGTGTTGATAATCACTTTCAAAATCCCCACCAGACCTGGCAGACCAAATGTAAATTGTGACATAAGTCATTGAAACCCCAAACTCACCTAACAAATGCAAAAACACTTTCGTATTGTTATCCTACGTCTCTCTTACCTTTTGTCTGTGAGATTTGGTCGTACGAGTCATTCCCGGCCAAATTCGCCAAACTCTCTTAACTGCACAAACTTAAATTGCTATTTCCAATCTGATTAACACCACCTGTTCATGAGGAGGTTTGCATTCATGAGATTTGATCATTAGCATACTCGATGTCTCCAAATTGCTATCAACGGTGAATGGAGTGGAACAAGCCAGCCATTCACAAGAGCCATACCCAAGAGTAAAAATAAGAACTTCACACCTTCAGCAGACAAAATACACGTAGTGAAGAGATTGACATGAAGTAAGATGCTCATGTGGCTTTCTAAAGCAAAGCAGTCCATGTCGGAAGGAAGTCAAGGGGATGTGACAATCACCGAGATAGATGACAGAATATTATACAATAGGTAATGTTAGACTGTCAGGTGCAAGAGAGGATGTTGTTTCCCTAGACAGGCTTGCAAAACCTGAGGTAGCTGTCGGAGTGAGATTATTTCCCCAGCAGTTACTGAACTGTTGTTGCCATGCCAAAAGATGCCAGTAAAACCATTAAATCCACAATCAAAGAAAAACAAAACATAAAGTAAACGTTGTGGTAAATTGGCAAGCCATCACATCACACAGATATGGCGAATGGAGCGTTAATTCCACATTACGTTTTTTTTTTCAGTTATTTACTTTCATTTAAGTTGATTTCTGTAACACAACTGATCTTTCAGAGGTTGTAGCAGGCTCAGTTTTAAAGCTCAAGTGAAGATACTCAAAACCTGAGGAATCCATTAGTACCTCTGACCTCAAGAAATATGAATGAAAATGGGTTCTATGGGTACCCACGAGTCTCCCCTTTACAGACATGCCCACTTTATGATAATCACATCCAGTTTGGGGCAATACCATGCAGTTTTTTGCATTCAGTATAAATATGTTATCGCCTATTATAAAAACGGTGTATTTGAATATTTCTGCATACTGGGTTAAGGTTTTGATACCAAATCACAGCATGGCTTTTTCTCATAGTCAAGTCAGCACACTGACACACTGACAGCTGTTGTTGAATGTTGATCTTGAGTTTGCCATGTTATGATTTGAGCATTTTTTTTTATGCTAAATGCAGTACCTGTGAGGGTTTCTGGACAATATTTGTCATTGCTCTGTGTTGTTAATTGATTTCCAATAACACATATATACATACATTTGCATAAAGCAAGCGTATTTGCCCACTCCCATGTTGATAAGAGTATTAATTACTTGACAAAATCTCTCTTTAAGGGACATTTGAACAGATACAAATTGTGTGATTAATTTGTGATTAATCGCGATTCAATATTTTAATGGATTGACAGCCCTAGTTATATGTCAAATAAATGTTTTTTTTTCCTTTGTGGAGAAAGGTGGACTGTCTGTATGTGACTCATTCGTCAGGTCTGGACCACTCGTCAATTTTGTTCGTACCTAAAAAAATTTGATACGAGAAAATAGTGAAAATTTGTGAATGTGACGAATCCTCTCATATGTGCCCCTTAAGATCAAATCTATTTGTACAAAAAGTTCTTGCATGAGGCCCAATGACTTTCTGCAGAGATTCTGGGCATTTTCACAAATATTTAAAAAAACACTATGTTTTCTCGGAGCCTTCAGCTTTGATGGTTGCAGCTTTGGTAAATCTCAGGTCTGGAGCACTGGGCTGGATAACCTGTGCTGACCTATTCATAGGTTTTTTTTTCGTACTGTACTTTGAGTGAGTGGGGTATGAAGTCCTGTGAGGAGCTAGCAGCGGGGCTGCATGGTGTGATTGCCAAGAAGAGGCAGAGCTGACATGTTATCACTTCCCTACAAAGTGGCTCTGCCTGAGGGTTGTAAGCTGCTGAGAAATGCCAAGGGGGTGTGAAGGTATATGAAGTGTGCAGATTAGTATTAAGGTGTATCCACATGTACACTGAAAAGATGACAGAAAGGTTAGACTGATAGGTGGATAGGTAGACAGATAGAAAGAGCAGAGTGAAGGAAAAACAGACAGAAATATGAACTGTATATGCACACGAAATGCCTTTGAGGAAGGACGATCTAAGCAGCTACTTGAGCACAAGCACTGATCGCAAATAATATCTGATAATTAATTGGTGGGGGGGGTTGGGTTACGAGCTGGCTGATATACTGAGACTTGGAGATACCAGAGAAGGTAAATAAGTTGTGTATTCAACAGTCAAGTAGTGGGCGAATTCAAAGAGTCAATTATGCATAATGCAATACCATGTACTACTGAGCAGGGCCAAAGACACTTTTCATTCCTTTCATATTCAGATGAGCAAAAATCCCATCCAGAGAGAGAGAGCGAGAGAGAGAGAAAGAGCGAGAGAGATAAAGAGAAGGGGAAGATGCTGACATGTCTACAGGCAGCAGCAGCACAGAGCCCCGGTGTCAACATGAGAGAGGGTGAATGACACGCCACTGAGAAGCGCAGGCGGCACACAGGTGTCAGCGAGCACTCTGCCCCAGGGCCAATGGCGGAGTGATGCTTACGAGACAAGGCAGAGGCGTATAAACCTTGTCGTGCGCCACAGGGGCCTCTGTTACCGTGTCGACTGTCTTTCTACCTCGCCTTCCCTCTCTGTTCCTGCATTGCATCACCGAGTGAACAAGCGGCGATGGACACGCGGGGAGATGGAAGGAGAGTGACCTCGCTGTGTAATAAAGTCAATGTTCTTCTTGCGGATGTGCAGATGCTGTGTTGAATAAAGGTCTTGAACAACAACAAAAGCAGACACAAGTCATTTAACTGTAATGTGCTCACTAACAAAAGCATCCTAAAAAGCGTGCGGATGCCCATAAATATGTACTCACCAATGTGTCCGCCTGACTACCGATGGTGGTATTACGCGGCACATTTTGTTCGGCACAAGTATGATTCAGCCTAATTCGATGACCGCTGAGGTGGATGTGTGCTTGAGAGTTTGTTAGTTAGCTGTTATGTCACCCTGGTGTTAACTTGTTTGTTCCTGCCTGGAAGCAAATTGGGAGAGTGACAAACAGAGAGTCCTCTGATGTGAAATAAATTACACACAGGGAATGCATTTCAGCTCCTCCTCGAACATAAGCAGACAAAAAAGGGAAAAACATTGCTGTGAGTCCAGAGCTCATGTTCTCTATTAAAACCAAAATGTTAAGTGATTTTGACAGCCAAGGCAAAGTCAGCTCAGTCACACAGCATGATTTACATAGGAAACAGCCTTTTAACCTGAATCTTATTATGGGTTTTCAACATTCATTAGCTTATCTAACATTCAAAATGTGGCTCAATACTTAACCCTCTGACACCCACAAAAGACACGTTTTTGTCTTTTTTTCGGGAGGACGGGGGGTCTTCGGGGGAGATAGCAGGTCAGCAGTAGATGTCACATACAAGTGGTGTACATCATCTGAAAGCTGGGAACCTGAAGATTAATTTGAGATGCAGCACTGTGTGTCAAGTTGTCCTGGTCATAAATCAGAAATAAACATGAATGAATGAATAAATTATCTAAAAAAAAATTGTGAAAGTGTATAAGGGCTTAGAACATTATGATTGAAGTATATGATGGCCAATCCCACGTTTTATTATGTCTCATACATACATTGTTGAAGCACTTTTTGGGTTGATACCACTTGTTACACAGATTTGGTGCTAAATTTAACCATTTTTTACCACTCGAGAAGTGATAAAAATGATCAATAATCCCTCCAAAATACCACATTAAGTCACCAGGAACACCATAGAAAAAGACATGCTGTGATTTGGTATCAAAAACATTTGACATTTGGAGATTTCTGCAAGAATTGCATTTTTCGGCGATTAGATGGCGAGCACTTCTAGTCTTTAAACTGCTCAGAAACCCCTTTATTGTCAATCTAACTAGGAAAGCCATCCATTCTCTGAATGCTCTAGGTCTGTAGTTTGTGATTGTAAAGTTTCATGAGGCTGTGATTAACCTAGAGCTCACAATGAAATGGCTACTATGGCAACTAACATTGGAATTTATGTAATTCCAAGACTGTTTATGGACCTCAGTATGCAGAAATATTCAAATACACCATTTTTATAATAGGCGAAAATAACCCATTTATACTGCATGCACAAAACTGCATGATATTGCCCAAAACTTCGTGTCATTATCATAAAGTGGGCATGTCTGTAAAGGGGAGACTTGTGGGTACCCATAGAACCCATTTTTTAGTCACATATCTGTCAGAGATCAAGGGACCCCTTTGAAAATGGCCTGGTTAGTTTTTCCAAGCTAGCACGACGTGGTTGGTACTGGTGGATTCCTTAGGTTTTCTATTTTCATGATATCAGTACCTTCTCTCTAGCTCTAAAACTGATCCCGCGACAGCCTCTGAAAGACGGTAAAGTCAGTCGGGATCGCCCGCATTTAATCACGATATCCAAGTTCCTGATTTTGAGAACTGTATTGTATTGTAACAATCTAAGATAGCACCTGTGAATACTGTATTATTTGTACAGCAAAAATCCAAATCTATTCTTATAAATATTGCTTTCATACCATGCAACTGAATCCTTAAAATACTTATGTGCTAAATGTCATTCTCTACTTAATGTGTTTCCACCCCCCCAACATCGCAGTCCATTAAAATCAAAGTTCACGCTGAGATAAAGAGTGCACCACCCCTCATTTAATGTAATAATATTATCATAGAGTTTGAGCTGTGGTGTGTTATTGACTGAAGAGTGAACTTTAAAGATCATAAGTTATGTTTGGCAAGAGGAGAAAGGGAGAAAGGTAAACGGGAAACAAAGATAAAAAGAGCTATTACGATATGCTGACGCCATTCAAGATATTCAAAAGGTTTTGGAAAATAGTGCAAGGTCTAACAGCACAATTCTATTGTATTGGAAAGCTATTTCGTTTGTCAAGAGTCAATTCTCTAACTAGAATATACAATAGACTACTGCCATTGTGGATAAAAAAAAAAAACATCCAACTGTGAACGCAGCATCCACAATGGCACAGCGGCATAAAGGTTACTGCATTTGTGTTGCCTGTCAGAAAGTACAATTGCATTAACACTTCATAAAGGAAGCAGGAGCACACATCCTCCACAAAAGCTCTGTGCTGCCCACTACAATACAAAACTGCTATTGAAATGAACAAATTTACATTATAATATAGTGTAGTTTGTGATGGCAGATGAAAGTCTTACTTCATTCTGCTGTGATATATAGACAGCTCTTTATGTATTTGTTGATGTACATCATCAGAGTGAAAGTCTTGTATATGTATTCGGGAGGCTATTTTTAACCAAAGAATAGTTCTAATTAAATCTTTCAAAGTGAAGTCTGTTAATTATCCAGAGAAACAAGGACGTTGTTTAACTTTTTTCAAATGTATCGTGGTAGTGACAGAAATCTCAAGGCAGATATCTCAACTCAAAACCATGGCACACGAAACCAAATATACCTGCATGGCCAGATACCGATAGGGATAAGTGACAATATTTTTTGTGTGCTTCAGGTGAACTTGACATTTTGCATAAAAAATGCTCAAGAGCAAAAACGTGGCAGGTTATGAAGATTTATTATGTACTGTATATGCATTTATGGATATGTATGTGCATATGCTTTCAACAACAATGAAGAATACTGCATTTTACTACTTATTTTCCTTGGATCAAATCCTTGATGGTAAACCATTACCTGAGCCTCCTTCTTCTTCTTCTTCTTCTTCTACTTCTTCTTCTCTTGATTATTATTGAATTATGTTTGGTCTTCTTGCACCTTAGCATTTATCGTGGTTACTGTCTCTAAAGTGTTAGCTAATTAAATACGAGTGTTGCTTCTCAGTGGGAAGCAAGTGGGTCATTTGATTCAGTGTAAATATATAAAATATTGCTTTCACCATCATTGTCATGTACGGTTTACTGACATTGACATAGGTTTACTGTTAGATATTTGATGTTTAGATCGTAATCGTAAAAAATGATTGCACATTGATTGCCAATATAAACATTCTATTTTAATCCAAGGACAGTGCAATAGTAAAAGTCATTATCCACACTGTCATTAACAATCTATTACAGAAGACAGAGAAGGCCAACTCAAGTACATGTACTCTCTAGAAGTGAGTAATGACAAGTCTATGAAAAAGAGTTTAAAGGTGCTATCGATAACATTGATAATATTCAACCACTGGATGCTGCATTCTCCCTCCCCTGTTCCATTGCATTTACTTCACAACAAGTTGTTGCCAGACACTTACTGTCAAACTAAGCCATTCATCCATTTTTTTCCACACTAACTGACGACCCATAGATACCACATGATGCCAACGCCATTATGTTATTGGCTCACAAGCGTTGTTAGAATTGGGAACCAAACGTCAGATATCTTCCACAAAGATAAATAAAGCATTCATTTTGGACCCGTCAACATTTTTAACATGATTCATTCACCATCATAATAATTTTTTTCAGGAAAAGCCATACTTTTATTTGGCACCTTTCTTTATTTTTTTTTTAAATTCTCTACATAAAAAAGTTATCAATAAGAACTTTAATGGAATGTGTAAGCTATTCCAGTAACTATTGTCACAATCTCTTATTTATATATCAGTTGTAATTGGGAATTTATTTTAAGATATTTCCTAATTGTTGAGACACCAAGACAAGGCAATGGGCCTGCTAATAAAGGAGGATTTCAAAATGATTCTGCAGCAAATGCTCATCTAAAAGTGGAATTTTTGTTATGCATTAAGTGTAAATTTGTCTTTCCAGCTTCCCAGCACTGCGCAGCTTATGCTAAATATGAAAGCCCTGCAGCTTTCAAACACAACATTATCCCTAGCTTCAAGTCAAAACTATTATTATACGTTATATCTCTACCAAATCGAGGCTTTCTCAAATTCCTAAAATTGTGTACAAATGAACAATTCATCACCTCCTCCAGCACATGCTCTCTCAGTTGTAAACCAAATTCAACACTAGCAGATATTAGCGCATAACCTTTATGGGCTGCTGACTCACACTTGCTAAGAGGATTTTGCAAAAAAAACCAAAAAAAATTGCTCTGGTGCTCACAAACATTTGAGAAACCCAACACCTCTGACACGAAGCAATGCTTCAGCAAGTATTCACATTAAACCACCGTGTTCTATAAAACAAGAAATGTTTACAACCCCTCGTCTGATCATGTTCCTCCCTGAGCTATTCCTCTGATCACTTATCTTGCCACACCAGACCCAGAGTTTCTTTTGTTTTCACACTGAGCCATTTTTCTGAGTTCCACAAGAAAGAAAGGGGACTTCAATCAAAAATATCTTCTGGAGGGCAAGATGGAAAACATTAGCAAAGCTGGAGAAACAACATTTACTGTGCAGCCAGGCAGTGGTGCCTCTCTGTGCCAGCTTAACCATGTCAGCCCACAGGACATCACTTCACATATCTTCCACTGGGTCATTTAGCACACAAGAGTGTATCTGGCCCGTGATTTTTTTGGACGCTGGGGGTTGAGTGTGTTGTCCAAACTGGCCCAGCCATTGAGGCTTGCAATGTGATATTCCACGGTGCCATGTAGGTACTGATGCCATCGTGCATGTTTTAGTGTCAAATTACTGCTCCTGCCCAAATGATCTATTCCACCACACCAACACCTGGAGGCCACAGAAACACTTCTCTAACTAGCAGAATGCTGCAGGAAATATCAGTAACAAAAACTGTGTGTTGGACGGGCCACCACAAATTACCGAAACCATTTTTGACTGTTTCCAGTAGGGACCCAGTCTCTTATGCCATGTTCACATATTATGGGAGCAATGGCAAAGATGGGAAAGATTCCAATTTTAACAATGTGTGGGCATTCATGTCGTTAAGGAAGCTGTATGATTACAGAGAAGGTCACGTGAGGATTGAAATGCTGTGATAATATAACACAATATCCATTATATTTTGGTTTAATTACATTGAACGGCGGTCTCTGGCGGATTTTTAGGCATTTCCGTATTATTAACACAAGAACCGTCTGGCTCTTTAGGGGTACTAATTTCTTCAAATCCCACGCCAAAAAGCGTCTGTATCCTTTTGTTTGCGCTGATGGGCCATTCGCGCCTCATCAGTTTCCATCTCTTTAGCGCTGTGGGATGACTCAGGCTGTGCCGTTATGTTTCCATAGCGCAGCGATGACATCAGACGATGAGCAGCCCCCAAACACCATACACAGTCAGATAACTTTCAGTTAGAACCTACATACAACTGGTATACTCTTAGCAGTGTAACTTGTGCTATTTTCATATGATATCTATGTTCAGAAAAAAATTATTTTTACGCTGCCACCCGATGCAGTAATAGTCCATGGCGAAGCAAAAGTATTGTAGAACACAGAACAAAATGTTGTTTTTGAAAGGCTAAAAGCCAACAAATATGGACTGAAGCAGAATATTTCGTTAGATAAAAGCATGTTATGAAAACTGGGAGAATTACAGAGAGAGGATGGAGTGCTGCGTTGCTCGTAGACTGCATGCAATGTTTCTGTAAGTTAATAACAATAATAATTCAAATGTCAACGTTTTGAATGAAGCGTCGGACTAATTGGTAAAAACCTAATTATATATGCGCACACACAGGAAACAACTTAAAAAGTTAGACAAATTGTGTGATTATTTTTGCTTTCATTTCTGATACTTTACACATAATGATGTGATGAATACTGTGGGTCTACATATATTAGTGTGATTATAAGTGCATGTGGGTGAATAATGGCATGCAAATTAGTTTTTATGTCCCATTCATTGTCTCAGTGCGCATATACGGCGATTATGCAAATACATCCATTAGGCTACCGGAAGAGGAGATCAACGTTAATCAGCGTTACTCCTGGCGACTAAAGGGGGCTTTTGTCATAAAAAAAAGAACACCAAAAACCCATCTATTTGGTTTTCTAAATGTTATTCGATCAATATGATAACAACATATGATAAACATTGACGCTATAATTACAATTTTGGAACCACAATGTTAAATGGCGTGGGCTATGGCGGTCCTAGTGTTAAGTGCCAAGTCAGCTATATCGCAGCTTTCAGAAAAAATTGAGCTTCCCTGCCGTAATTATGTAATTATTACTTAGATGTAGATGTGAATGCCATTTACAAGTTGGAAACTCGTAATTAACTCTGATATGACATGAATGTGGCATTAGGTGCATAGAATGAGTTCCCCAAACCATTTAACTTTACCTTTACTTGGTCATTAGGTAACGTTCATAGTAGTCATTTAGAAGTACAAAAGAGCTCTCAAGTCAAAACTTCATATTTGTCATATCAAATATGAATTCTGTTCTTAACTCACACAGAGCAAAGTAATATTGGTTAAACTGAAAACCTATTTAAAATTATTGTTAAAAAAATATCCCTTTACTTTAGCTTAGTAAGTTCCCTCATCCCCCTCTTTTGTGTTCAGGGTCTAGCCAGACAGGTATAAATGTCCCCCTTTTGTCTCTCAGTTTCTTCATTAGTCATGCCTGAAGCTCAATTTCTGATTTGAATCTCAGTTCATACGAGGATAAAGAGAGCTGCGTTATGTTGCCGCATTAACTGTTAATGTGTCTGAGTAAACTGCTGTGTTTGTTATGTCATAGACATTGAAATTTGTGTAAATAAAACCCTTAAATTGCACTTGTCCCTCACATTTCCTCTGTTGTGTTGCTTATCATCCATTGTTCTGTTAAAATTATGGAAATTATAGAGGCAAAATAACTTGCATGTCACAAAAATTAAGCACCGGTGAAAGCGGGCACGTCAGATGTAAGAGGAGTCCTTTCATTTGTACCAAAGCTTACACAACAGCTCATGCAATAATACCCTGCTTCACCATCACTCTCAGTAATATCGGATAATGCAACTGCTGACCCTTCTAGCTGGAAATAGCTCTTGGAACACTTCAGAAATCCAAATGCAAACAACATAATTATTCAGCAGCATGCACTGGATTAGATAGTTTGCATCCGTACATACTGTTTATAGTTACTGACAATTATCTGGAAATTTAGCCTTTAATAATAGGTCACACTGCTTTTCTTCCTCGGCATTCAGCGCCGACCTTTAGCGGATATGTGGAATGTGTGCAATGAGTGTGACTTGCCGGCTTTTCGACAGCCAAGTGATGCCTGCCTACTTAGCAGAGACAAGTGAAAGGTCAGTGTACTCTCGATGCTTAGAGGTTCAAGACTCAGGGCAGCAGATTCAAACCTACGGCTGAAAATCAATCATGCCCTTCAAAAGTATGAAAGCTCTGCACACCTTATAGCTGTGATTCAGGGGAAGGAAGGAAGGATGGAATGATAGATGGATGGATGAATAGAAAGAAATAGAGAGGGCTGAGGTTGCTTTTTTAATATTTGCAGTGAGGCATGACGACGAGTGTGTGGGAGAGCACACTGTAGGGTTTACAGCTAACCCTTTAAATGCCTGGCAGTGAGCGGAGATGAGTAGGCTGCGAGCACCTCCATGACTTGTAAACACGTCTGGCAAGACAACAGTTGCGAGAAGGCTGCCAATAAAAGAGCTGTATGCTATGAAAGCATGTCATCTGCCTAATTATGTGAGAATTACAGCCTTGTCTGAATTGGAAATGATATATGGATGGATTTGTTTTCTCTAAAAATGATAAATGCTATTTTCCTCCAGATGTCAGGAAGAGTTGATGGAGGAGACAGAGTTGTGTAGTCGTCTTCCTTTTAGAAGACGTTTCTCACCAGTTCAATGGAAAAATGTGGTGCGGGAATGTGTAAAATCTGCATGTAAATTTTCTGCATTGACAACTACGCAAATGATCCGTGTTGCCGTGTTCCATTTTTGCAATGAGTTTCCTCCTAAATAGTGCCTGTGTCCACTCCACACAATAAAAACCTATCCAGACAGAGAATGTCTACGTGGTTAACATTAACTACACAATACAACACTAATCCAACCCCAAATGTGATGCTAACTGTAGCTGTTGTAGCTAGCCCCGTTCCGTGACCAACATATAACGTAAATCAGCTACATTACCATCTTCATCGTATCCCAGCTGCTGGGCGATCTCAAGCCATATATTGTCTTTTATTTGGTTGTTGAGGTAGTAGTGTTTGTCATACATTATTGAGTGTTGAGAAGGGGACGGCCTTGTCATTCCGAAACACCAGTAGTTTGAAAAATGTCCCTTTGGATCAGTTGGAACAAAGGATTTTATTGGTCAAACATATATTTCCGCAGGTGGAAATCCGCTGAAGTCAAGGTCCATCCGAATATTTTTTCCTCCGTACAAATGTTCCGCAGGGGTGTGCAAGCATTCATAAGAACCCACAAAATCAGTTTCGATAAATACCCGACGAAAAATCCATGCTTGGTGTGAAACGGCTTTAATTCTTCTAAAATGAGCAGCAACGTTTGTTTTTTTTTCTTTAATTTGCTGAGAAATGTATTGCTTTTGCATTGGTGCCTAATGGTTGTGAAGTCCAGTGTGGCTGGTATTTCAAGCTACAGGATATGTCTACTTCAGGTACTGTGCAGCCATTTGTGAGTGAGACCGCTGAGAACATTAAATCAATGGTCACACTGTGGTCAGGCATCCGCAGAAAATTTACACAGGCAGTCTCCATGGCCTGTAAACATCAACAAAACTGCAGGAAAGAGACGGGCTGTATAACATTACACAGTTTGAGCTATTACCACTGACATTCACATTAATGGCCAGAGTAACGCTGTCTAATGGAGAAATGGGAAAAATCTATGTCTCAAACTTGAGAAAACTCTATTACATACAGAATGCACCTTTAAGAGTGCAGGCTGCAACCAAGGAAACGTTCTATTTATGTGCTTGTGGATGTAAGCATGGAGGAGCGAACTATATGCCTACACAGTCATTATGGCATACTGTCACTAATTGTGTAATTAGTGGGGCGGCAAGCATATAGTGACAGCGTGTTGTTGATTGTAGTAATACTCAATGTTGACACTGTTTACTATGCTAACAGTATAACTAAGAGCATCGCTCAATAATGAGCTGCGTGGCGCTCTTCTCACTTTGACAGACTGCATATTAATGCGACAGGTATGGCACAACATCTGCTGTCTGCGACTACAGTGAACTAAACAATGACGTGGAATTTCACTCCCAAATTATATCCTCTTCATTCACTAAAAAGAACAGCTCTTGAAATATGTTACGGAGGTAGCCTACAAAAAACAAACAAACATAGCTGTAAATCAATTAAAATAGTTAATCGGAATTAATCTAACATTTACAGTTTTATCAGTTCAAAATGTACCTTAAAGGGAGCTTTGTCAAGTAATTAATACTCTTATCAACATGGGAGTGGACAAATATGCCTGCTTTATGCAAATGTATGTATATATTTATTACTGGAAATCAATTAACAACACAAAAGCATGACAAATATTGTCCAGAAACCCTCACAGGTACTGCATTTAGCATAATAAATACATGTTCAAATCATAAAATGGCAAATTGAAGCTCAACATTCAACAACAGCTGTCAGTGTGCTGACTTAATAATAATAATAACAACAATAAATTTGCCTTATATAGCGCTTTTCAGGAACTCAAAGACGCTTAACAATATAAACGGCAAGCGGTGTGAGACAAACAGCAAAACGACTTGACTATGACTTGCCCCAAACTGCATGTGATTATCATAAAGTGGGCATGTCTGTAAAGGGGAGACTCGTGGGTACCCATTAACCCATTTTCATTCATATATCTTGAGGTCAGATGTCAAGGGAGCACTTTGAAAATGGCCATGCCAGTTTTTCCTCACCAAATTTTAGCGTATGTTTGGAGAGTTATTTAGCCTGGCCTAGTATTATATGGTTGGTACCAATGGATTCCTTAGTTTTAAAGCTAGAGTGGAGATACTGGCATCATATGAAACTAGAAAGCCTGAGCTCGCTACAACCTAAAAGTTGCAAGTTGCTTTATTGCGTTGAAGAAATTAGTGGCTTTAAAACAAATTTGCGTTAACGCGTTATTATCGCATTAACTTTGACAGGCCTAATATTAATATGGACACAAATCTCCAGTTGCATATGTTTAAATGACAGTTGGTCTCAAAACATACGCCAATCCAGTGATAACTTTATGAGGAGAAATGCACAAATCCAAATGTAAGCACAGAATCACATATACCCACACAGAGAGAAATTCACCCACTCGCTGAGGAGAAAATGAAGGGCTACCGACTGTACAGTGAGGAGAGAAGAAAAAGGACGACAACGTGAGAAAGAAACTGACAGAGAGAGATATAAGCTGAGAGGAAAAACTCTGGGGAAGAGGGGGCTTGTGGGGGTGAAATGAGGAGGAGAGCAAAATGACATACTCAGGAGCGGTGAGGCAAAAGTCTCATGTGATTTGGAGTAGATTTGGAAGAGGAAGTGCTGCGGGGGAGATAAGCAGCATGGAAAACTGCTCAGACCACAGGTTTCAACATCGGGCCAGAGAAATAGCCTCAGTATGAGAGGAGGGAATTCACAGAGTTGGACCATGGTGGATAGCAGCTTACCCCTCCTCATCTCACACAGGGGAAAAATACATATTCATTCCCTTCCCATGTGCCCAGTGCTAAAGACTACCCCAAAGGGTTGTGTCCGTGAGTTCCATGCAAATGAGCCATTCACAGTAGCTTAATGATAGGGCTCCAAACCCCCCGCCCCTATCACATATTCAATATGAAATATAAAAAAGCCATTATAAAAGCTATTAAATAATAACACAAATAGTTAAAAGCGGTTTAAGGGTTTACGTAAGTGATTTTTGACTAGTAGTTGGTAGGGCTGTATGATTAATAATAATTGCGATTCAAACATTTATGCTATGATCATAGTCCTGCTTTATTTCACTTAACAGGTAATAATTAAAGGTAATTTCTCCCCTGGCTGAATCAAATAATGACATTAAATGACTAACTCTGCACGGCAAGACAAGGCAAGTTTATTTGAAAAGCATTTTTCAACAACAAGGCAAAGCCAAGTGCTTTAAGACAGGAAGACATTAAAGGTGCTAAATGCAAGATCATTTCTATTGCCTCCGCACGGCTCTCAACATGACGACAGCTGAGCCAGCGGCTCTAACTTTGCTAACAGTTAAAACAACAGCAACACTGCTGAAGGAGCTAACAGTGTTAACCTTGGGTTCTACACTTCCGTAACCAGTGTATGAGCGCAGTGCAGAGCGGCGGCCGTGTGCTAGCCAGTGGGGCAAGCTCACATGCACGAACATGCACTTAAAGCATACGCTGCCAGCCCGGCTATGTCAACAAAGCACAGAGAAGCTTGGATTACAACACACACAGAGGAAGTGTGACTTCATTCTCTGCTCAGGTAGACATCATTCCTCTATATCTTTAGCAAATAGTTGTTTGCTGCTATATTAATGCTCTGGATATCGTATATGAAGCACCTTTAGGAAAAGATATAAAAGAAAGACATGGTAATTGAAAAATACATATAAATATGATATCCAAAAGAGTAATGCAAAATACAAGAATACAGGATACAAATAAGCTAAAATTGAATAAGACAAATGAAACAGTAGAATCAAAATTATAGTATATGAATAAATCTTCCCGACTTTAACGTAATATAATTCATTGGCAAACAGAACAGTTTTAAGCCCTAGTTTAAAAGAACTGAGAGATGAAGTAGATGTCAAATTATTCTGGGTATTTGTTCCAGATATGTGGTGTATACAAATGTAATGCTGCTCTTCCGTGTTTAGTTTTAAATTTGGGGACAGTAAGCAGACCTGTCCCCAGACCATCTGAAAGGTCGCTCATGAAACTGAAGTTGGGTGGAGTTGACTCAATAAGAACTGTTGTTTCTGTCAGTTATCTTGGTCGGGCCAAGCTTCAGTTAAAAACATAAAATCAAGACAGTGCTTATTAAATCATTCATTCAAAATGCCTGCCACACACCTGCTGTTTAAGAAAGCTAAATTTTGTGTGTTAAAAGCGTTATTTGCCAGTTTCAGCCCAGGAAACTACCAGGAAATCCCTCCCAATAGGTATAGGCACAAGAGTTATAGAGTTGATATAATTCTGTAGTTTTTGGAAGGCTAAAGTTTTGGCAGGTGATGTTGGATTGCTGTAAAAATAGTGGTATAAAGATATCAGATATACTTATAAATACTAGTCACAGTTATAGCGTTTGTTGTGTTTCTGTTTAGATACAGACAAAGAATACAGAATTGATTAGGGCTACTAGGCACAGAAAGACTTTCAGAGAAACTCAAAGAACCCCCGATGGTAACCATAAAATACTGTTGGCTTATCAAAGTGTTACAGCTGATATATTATCACATACAGTATATACTCAGCAGATACAGACCAACATGGCCATTTCATTGGGCTCATTTCTGGCCACTTGATGAATGTAAGTTCATTATCCACTCGTAGAGTTCGCTTCATACTGGGCAGGTAGTGTTCATGTCAGTATTATAATGCAGTATTATATGGGTGGTTGATAAGGGCGGTTAGACTCATATAGTCTATTTGTGGTCTAGAGAACTAAAACAGTGAGCGAAGAGGCTGAAAGCTGTGTAAAGCTGCAGAGTTGGGTGACAATTCTCTGTAGGTTCAGCACTACAAGTAACCTTTTCACATAAAACTGAGCCCTTCATATCTACATAGCGAGTTCTCTTCACGGAGTCCGCCATGTTTCTACAGTTGCCAAGAACGGACAAACCAAACACTGGCTCTAGAGAGAGCCTTTCATGTTTTTATGTTACCTGAAGGCCATTGTAGTTCTCCGACAAGCTTGTGAAGTAGATTCTGAGGCAACTTGAGCCAAGTGCAAATCCGTGGTACCGCCAGCCGCAGTCTGGTTCTGTTGCTCCTGAAGTTGTACTATAAAGATGGCTTCTGAGCGAGGCGAACGGCGTTACCACGGTTTTGAACTCGGTGGCTCACGTTACCACAGTCTTGGAAAGGGAGGAGTGAGTGGAGGGGTACTTAGTTGGTTGCAATCTGCAACCACACCACTAGATGCCCCAAAATCCTACACATTTTACCTTTAATACAGATTGAACTAGAATTAGCGCCTTGTGGTTGTATGTTTCTACCAACAATTCAAGCTGCAGTTTACATGTCCAAAATGTCATCACTCCACCATTTTATCCTGTTATCCTGGTAGATGTGTGTGAAATTGTCATAATTAGCATGAATTTGTGAGCTATGGCCAAAACGTGTTTTGTGAGGTCACTGTGACCTTTGACCACCAAATTCTAATCAGTTCATCCTTGAGTCCAAGTGGACATTTGTGCCAAACTCCAGGTGTTCCTCGAGATAACTTCTGTTATGATTTGACGCTATATAAAAATAAATTGAATTGAATTGAATATTGCGTTCACAAAAATGGACTGAACGGACAGACGGACGGACAGACGGACAACCTGAAAACATAAAGCCTCCGGCCACGGCTGTCGCCAACGCAGAGCCAATGGAATAACTTCGGAGTGGTTGTAAAATTGTAAATACATAATTTGTATTTCTGCAGAAACAACAAAAGGTGTTTTGCTCAAACCTTTAGAAAAGCAAGTGGCATCATGCTGCTACTGTAGCAATGACGGTACCAGCCATTTATTTTAGCCAACAATGACTAGGAGCCCCTCATTTCCCTCTGACAGATGGAGGGGACCAACCATAAAGCAGGAGCAGAAATCATTAAGTCAGCCAAAGCCCTGCAGAGTTGTTTTAATTGTGTGCTCTGGAGCTGTAGGCATAGCTTACCTGATTGCCGCCATAACTAACTGCCTTTACAGAGACAGACGAGATCTTCTGTGGACGTTTAGAGAGTGATTTGTGTTCAGAAGGTTCCTCAGGGAGAGGACGATGGGGAGAGATAGAGAGGCAAGGAATGAGGAGACAGCTCATCGCAGAGCGAGCAGATTGGACGCTCTCCGCTGGAGAGAGCCTTGTCCAGCAGGAGAGACCCGAGCACCTGCTTAATGCTTTCATGGCTCACAATTTACAGCAGACCTGCCACTGCGTGTGGCTGGCACTGTCAATGTGACACCCTACAGAGGTCTGCGCCTATGGTCCCGACCCTCTTTGTGTGTGTCTGTGTGTGTGTGTGTGTGTGTGTGTGTCACACAGAGCACTCATTCAAAGCGTTAATCAATGGCCTTTCAACGGCTATGCTGCTGTGCCGGTGTATCAATCACTGAATAAAGCTGAGCAACGGGAGAACGTGAGAGCACACTCAAAGTGCTGGATTACAAAGGATGTATGCAATGCACACACACTCATCTGTATTAGGAAAAACACAAGTACCCACATAAACAGGCCAACTGATTAGACTGTTATCAGGCTATTAAATAGGCATTATCAGTCGCTATAAGCAACATAGATGTGGATTAATAGGGGCCTACTACACCCACTAGCAGGTTTTATCATCTTTTCACATGGTAGATCACCAAAAGAAGGTATTAAAGAAGACAACAGTGACCTCTAGCGACCTTAGTAATTATGACAAGGGGAGAGGCAAAAGTCAGGCGCTGTAGTATAGACAGTGTGAAACTCCATGAGAGGTGGAAGTCAGGGACGATGGATGGGACACAAAACACAAGGTTATCACCCAGAAGTCCGGAGTTCGTGTCCCGTGTGAAACCAACAATGTGTTGTTGTCTTTGTGTTCGTAGTTATTTTAATCCAAAACTCAATGTTTTTCCCTAAACTTAACTAAGTGGGTTTTTTGCATAAACCTAAAGAAGTGGTAGTTTTGTTGCCTTCACCTAAAGGAGTTGTAATTTTATTGCCTAAATCTAAAGAAGTTGTATTTTTGTTGCCTAAACCTAGAGAAGTTTTATTTTTGTTGCCTAAATCTAAATAAGTTGTAGTTTTATTGCCTAAACCTAAAGAAGTTGTATTTTTGTTGCCTAAATCTAAAGTTTTATTTTTGTTGCCTAAACTTAAAGAAGCCTTTTTGTTTGTGTTCAAAACGTGACGTTTCACTCAGTTTTACAACATGTTAGAACGTGTTGCTTTTAAGTTTCACTTTCACTTTTACAACGTAGTAGGCGTAGTAGGCCCCTAATGACCCACATCTATGCTGCTTATAGCGACTGATAACGCCTCTTTAATGGCCTGATCGAGGCACACATTCACAAAAACAAGTGAGTTGGCAGAAAAGCATACCTGTGCACAAACAAAGACACACAAACACCTCACTTCATGTGTTGACAGGTTGGGCAGGACTTACATTCCCTGTCTCTTATGCATAAAGGCATATCAAATTCTGTTACAGGAGATAGCCTGCCAAGACTCCCTACTTTGACTGACATGCAAGTTAGTAAAACAATCCACTTAAAACGAGCTTTGCTTTAAGCTCCCAGAGACTACATCGTGCCAGGCAACTTTGCCATCAGACCTTCACAGTCTGGCGAGAATCTCCTGAACGGTGCAGACAGGTACCTCCAGTACTGCGGCACAACAAAATAGACTCTCCCTCATCATGGAAGATTTTTCAAAGCAGCTTCCGCTGGAGTGTTGATATAATCAATTTTTATTCTTAATTATAAATGACTTCTTGGCCTCCTCCTGAGTCGCAGCACCATCAGTACAGACAAACTCCACCCAGCCCTGGCCCGGCACAGCCGTATATCGCATGCATAGCAGCCAATCATCTCAGAGAGCACTATAGATTATGTTCCCTCATCCAGCATCCCTCTCTGCCAGTTTAACAGTCTAAACACTTAATCTTGTCAAAAAAAGACTCTTAATAAACTCAGAGGGAAAGCTCTGCTTTACCCTCGGAGAGAAACAAATGTGGTTTACAGCAGAGATGATCTGCGGCATCTACCCCGAAGCTCTAATGCATATTTATACTCACAACTCATTAATCAGTCATGCACGGAAAAGACAGTGTGATAAAGACGTAGGCGCAGAATCAAAACTTTACTGGGTGAGCAACAATAATGCGCAGATAGCCATCGTTATCACAAACATAATAAATGTATGAAGAATAGTGACTTCATAGTCATTTTCGGGCAGTTCAAGGCAGCATATATAATTCACCTAGTGATTAAATATTAATCAAAGTATAACAGAAGCTGAATGGAAGATAGATGTGACCACATGTAAATGTGTGTCAAGGTGTTTTTAAGATTCTTTGTCCACTTCCTCCAGCCTTTTTCACTCTCCCTGCCTGGCACTACAGCCTAAGCTGCTCTTTGATGTGTGAATTTACAGGCAGCTGCATCAACAGTGTGTCAAGGAGGAGACGTACCTGTACTCTTCCTGGGTGAAGATTGGGATGCGGGAAGGCTGCAGAACAGTGATCTCTACCAACGTGCTGTTAGTCTTCACCGGCTCCCCATCATCATAGGCTATCACGAACAACTGCAGCGGACAGGAGAGCACACAAAAGCAACACACACAATTATTATAACTTTTTTTTTTTTTTTTACCATACTACTACTCCCTACACAAATAATTCTCTTTCTGAGGTTGCCAGGCATTTTTTCTGAGACATGTTTGGAATCCTAATAAAGACAGACTGGCAAAATATGATCTGGCGAGCAGCCTGCAAAGCTCCCAGAGAGCGAGTGTGAATGTATTGATCTACATTCATAGACTGTGGAGAATGGTGCCTGGGGGAAGCAGGGGGGAGTGAAGCGGCAGAGAGGGAGAGATAGGCAGAAAGAGAATAAACACAGAGAAATGTTTAAAGAAAAACACAGGAGGAAAAAAAAAAGAGACGAGAATAAAGAGGATAGAGGTTGCCAGACAACAAGGGAGTGTGCTGTAAGAGGCACATCCGCATTAGGATCTACTATCCCGAGGTCCACTATTCACAACTACAAATATGACGATGTAAGGTCACCTTAAAGGGATAGTTTGGATGTTTTGAAGTGGGGTTGTATGAGGACTAGCCATAGTCCATGTATTACCTACAGTAGATGATGGTCAGCACGCCCCCAGCTTGGAGAAACAGATAGGAGTTACCGCACAGAAGCAAAGTAATATATGTTGTGGATGGGGCTGGCAGCACCTAAAAGAAGGTTCATCTAAAAACATCAATATCAATTGAAGTACCCTATATTTAGAATACAAAAAAACAGTAATTTTACCTCGCAGAACACTGAGGATGCTGGTTTACAATAGCACAAACAAACTAAAGGCAGCGGTAGACCAGCAACCCCCTGTGTTCTGCAAGGTAAAATTACAGTTTTTTTTTAATGGAGTCTGGTTGCTTTGGCAAGAGCATGGATAACAGCTTCAGTTCCCTGTCATAAACATACACTGTAGAGCTATCTCACAGCAAGGTAAATGGTGAAAATATTCTAAATATAGCATACACTTAATCTGATATTGATATTTTTAGGTGGACAGTTCTTAGCAGTACATTGCTCCTGTCTGTTTCTCCAAACTGGGGGCGTGCCGACTGTCATCTACTGTAGGTAATACACTGATTATGGATAAGTAGCTCATGCAACCCCACTTTCAAAACACCCAAACCTTCCCTTTAAGTTACTAAAAATCTTTATGCGAGCACTTGGGAGGGAATTTGTTTAATCGATAAAACAAACTCAATAACACTGGTCACAGACCCAAGAGATGCAATGACATTATCAGTTCAATTCAGTAATAATGCCTCAAAACTGTTTTTTCGATTTTAAAAAGTCAACGTGCATATTTCTGACCCGCTGATCTTCACTGCACCTTAAAGCACACTAAAACATGCAAGGCAGAGCCCTAAATATCAACTATGAGAAATAGAAAGTGTCTATGCAGTGTCAAAGAACCCTGATAATCTTGTATTTGTGATATGGAAAGAGATTGTAATGATGATTATGATTATGATTATAATAAGGTTATCATCAATTATACCCACCAGTCAGTCAGATTCAGAATTATATAATTGAAAATCTTTCATAGAGCACGTATCACTCCCTACAGACTTAAAATAAATAGATCCAAGCTCCTCTCATCTCTGCTGGCTGGTTGTGAACAAGTGGAAACTTTGATTCATATGTTTGTGGTGCTGTCCTGCAGTCCAGTCCCTTTGGGCAGAAGTGTTTCATTCGATTTCAGTAATAATGAATATAAATCTCTCTCCCCGTCTTGTTGTTTGCTTGCTAGGGTATAAGGCTGCACAGCTAAGGTAAAAAAAAGACAGGAAAATAGTAGGGTTAGCCTTTTTGGCTGCAAAAAGGATGAGTTTGTTAAATTGGACGATGCGTAAGCCAAAAGGTTTCTCTATAGAGACATGCTTATTGAATCTTATTGGTATGGAACGAATAGCTGATATGATCAGTGACAGTACTAAATACAATTCTGAAATGAATTGGGATCAAGTTTGGGAATCTCTTTCAGCAGTGCATATCTGCAATTAATACAAACTAATACTGAGCAGCCCTATATGAATACATTTTGGCTGTAGATGTTTTGTTTTATTTTTATTATGTTTGTTTTATGTCTGCACCCGTGTAACTGTGGTTCTGCCTATCTTGGCCAGGACACTCTTGGAAAAGAGATTTTTAATCTCAATGAGTTTTTACTCCTGGTTAAATAAAGGTTAAATAAATAATAAAAATGTTTTTTTGTTTTAAACCCAATACCAGTGGAAGGTCACCGGAGGCACATGTGCCACCAACGGCAAACTAAAGATAAGTGTGCAAGAGAATTCTTTGGAATGAGAGGGCACTTCAATATTTCCAAAAAAATTCTCTTGCACACTTACTGTATTGTTAGTGTGCCATTGGTGGCACGTTTGCCTCAAGTGGCCAACAGTGTGTAACATTTAGGAGGTTATATTCGCAGAAATGCAATAAATTATTAATAAGTATGTTTTCTTTAGTGTATAAACACCTGAAAATAAGAATCGTTGTGTTTTTGTTACCTTAGAATGAGCTGTTTATATCTACATAAACTTCTTCATGGAGCTGGTCGCCGTGTTTCTACAGTAGCCCCGAGCGGACAAACCAAACACTGACTCTAGATAGGGCCATTCATGTTTTCACAGTTTGTTTTTTTTCACGTTGCCCAACCGTAGTTCTCCTACACACTTGGCACATGGGAAAAATTTCAGTTGGTTGCAATCTGCAACATCACTGCCAAATGCCGCCAGATCCTACTACTGCACCTTTAAAAAAGTTTAAACATTTGCCTTTGTTTTTATAATCATCCAACTGAAGAAGATCACTGAAGTGTCTTAGTTGATTGTCATCAGCGGTTTCACTTATTGTTTCACTAATATCCAATTATAATTATGCAGGTGTACAGCGTGGGCAGTATAACCTGACACCTCTCACTATCACTTAGCTCCTTTCATCATCACTCCGATCTCCTCCTGATGTGCTACATTTTTGTTATTACTATTGCTGATTTAATTGTTGATTTCATGTTCATGTGTGTGTTTATTAAGGGGGATTAGCTTGTGTTCCCAGAGAGCTCCCTCCAAAAGCAGATCCTTTCCTGCCAAATCTAACTGTATAAACATTCACTATAAATGGACACTTCCTGGACTTAGTGTCTCTGACCTAATATCAGTATAACATTAACATCTTGGCAGCAACACACTGACATTACAAGTAGCAGCAGATAATCACAGTTATTGTCACCATAATCACCGCCACTCACCTCAAAGGTAACACTGGGCTCCTCATTGAGGTTGACCTTAGTGATGACTCTTCCAGTTTCCTCTTCGACATCAAAGATGCTCCCACTGTACGGCGACCTGTCCAGGTCCACTCTGTAGCGGACAAAACTGGCCGGAGTACCCTGGAGGAAGGAGAAAGAAGAACATCAATCCACTTATCTGGACACCACCTTCACCATTTTCAAATAAAGCCGTGAAGATGAAGAGAGAGTGTCGAAGTGATTAGGTTCTGTAAAATGTATTCAAGCAATAAGGGTGTAGCAATATTATTTGTCTAGGAAAACAACTCTATTATTGTTACATTTTATTTTCTCATCATGGGACAGAGCTGAAGTGGTTGTGTAACCTGAAAAATTACCCTAATGTCTCACTCTTCTCTCTCTTCATCAGACGGCCTAATGTAAACTCACTGTCATTCATTGATTCAGACCTCTTCCCCTTTCATTTGGAATAAAAACTTCTCCATTAAAGCCACCCCTTTAGTCTCCAGAGTAACACACTTACATTCATTAGCGAGAGCCTGGACTTTATTATGACCCTTTGATTAACAGTAATCATGGTTGCTGATTACTAATTATCTCCATAGCTTATTTTATTCTAATTTCTTCCCTTTGGACCTCAAAATTCAGTCTGATTTTTAATAAGCTTTTTTGAAGCTCTGCTCCCTCGCCTACACTGATTTTGCTCACCAGGGACGGGGTAAGAACCTGGGGCTAGAGAGTGAGGTAAATCCTGTAGTAGCAGTGGATCCCTTGGGAGGCTTACTCACACAAATGCGTCTCTAAGAGGTTACAAAACTGAGTGAATTCACTAAGGGGATTCTCAGAAAAAAGGGCCTCATCTCTAAAAGCTCTTCAACTTGTTTTCTAACATGAAATGGAAAAGACGTCAGGACAGGGCCATTAATAAAAAAAAAGCACCTCCTGCAGAAGAATCGAATACAGTGGCTTCAGTAGCAAGACCTCTACAGTGACGGGAGCACAGAAAGTTCAAAGTACTTTGCTCAAGGAGGCTAAACATACATTGTAGTCAACTTAGTGGCAGCAGCCAACCTCTAGTTACTGTTCCTCCCACTTGTATCGCGCTGGTTTGCCTTTTGAAACCCATATGTCCAGTGGTGTAAAATATTTAATCGTGATTAATTGCATGATTTTCCATAGTTAAATGTACCTTAAAGGGACTGTTTGTCACTTCTTACAGGCATAAATCATTGCGTGTTGGTGTCCCAAGCAGGCTTGCGTGTGGCTACGCTGTTCAGACTCAGACTCCAACACAAACTATAGGAAGCACCAAAACCACTAAGTTATATCTAGTGAAGCCCGTCTTGCAAAACAGTGTTGGCCGCGGTTGTAGGACGCGGGGGAGACCGTAGCTTTGGTCCCCTGGGCCGGAGTCTCTGCTGTACTCTGCTCCTCTGCTCCTCTGCCTGCCTTCACTACACACCACGCTCGTTCTCACTTGCTCTTTTGCTCCACTCTCACGTGCATGCGCGCACACTACACACTGCAGAAGAGTTAGTATCTCTGAGAATATCTAGTAAATGTACAGTGGATGTTTGTGCAGAAATAACTGCTGCAGCTCCTCCGGACCAACAGAGGTTTCCCGTGTCTTGTGAAGTGACGGGGCTCCGGAAGCGAGAAACGTTATCGTCGTCGACCAAAACTCCGGTGTCTCCCCTGTTCCCTCCGGCTGCGGTCGGGAGGCTGGGATCAGCATTGATTCATGGAGAGACCTTGGTCTGGTCAGCTAACATTACTGCCAAGCAGCTGAAATATAGAGTGATATTGTGGTTTTAGCTGACGTGTGTCGCCTCACTGTTTTGACAGATGCTCGTTCATGTCTATGTAGAGCGAGCACAAGCGCGAGCAACAGGACGCTGACTTTTCGTTGACTTAACATCTCGTGTTTCTTCAAGTGTAATGTAGCCTCCATTTTTAGGGTTAGAATCTGACTTGCTTACTTTTAATTTGTTTTGATACCTAAGTACAGTAAATATCAGACACTTTAAGACTTTTACTCAAGTACTATTCTAATAGGTGACTTTAACTTCTACTAAAGTCATTTTCTGGTTAGATATCTGTACTTCTACTCAAATGTGTCTTTCAGGTACTTCATCCACCACTGCATACGTCTAACTTAGCTTTAGAATATCAGGAAAAGCAAACAATACATAACCGATAATAAGGCATTTTCCCCCACTTATAACACAATACCATTCCTAACTGTATCTTGTATTTTCTTGAGCATACTGCACCATTTCAAAGTGACTGGTGTTTCCAGATTTGACTACATTTTCCTGAAACTCACAGTGGCTCAGAAATGAGTCAAGAACTCAATGCACTCTAGTCACAGTAACATCTCAGTCTGTCTCCAGCTACACAACACCTTTCTTGTCTGGCATTTGACTCACAGATTATGAATGTTTTATGTCCACCGCTGAGTGACCCCACTGTGTTATTAACATTGCAGATGAGCAACAACAAATGTAGACATACAGTACTTAGTACTTTGGCATCAACATAATTCTCCCTTATTGCAACATAGAGCATTTTTGTTTTGCTTGTATACTTTTTTTATTATAAGAATCCAATTCTCTTTAGTACAGAATAGCCTGTTCATGAATTAAAGAACAGGCTCAGAAGCACTGGGAAGCACTGAATGATGCTTCAGAGACACACAACACAGATGCAAGGCTCGAGCTGAGAGTGTAAAACAGCAAAGTCAACACATTCATACAACTTAATTTGGACGGGGGTTGTGAAACGGTTAATCATAGATATAAAACAGTAGATGTAACGTGTCCTAATGACTTGCCATTCCAGGAAGGAACCATATGGTGGCCATCTTACCTGGGTCCAGTTTTAAACTTAATGTAATTAGAAGCTATGGTGAAAGAGGCTTATGTTATCCTTTATAATCCTTGTATTTTTCTACCAAAACACCAATACTATTATTTATTCAAAGTAATGCTGAGTGTAAGACAACTGTGTCGGTCTAGAATGAACAAAAAAAACAACAAAAAAGATGTTATTATAGCTCCAAGAGAGCAAATTATGCTTCCAGTCATTAATATGATCTCTTAATTGTGCATTTATACTGCAGACAATGATTTTATTTTTTCAATTTTGCCTAAACTTAATATGTAAGAACTGTCTTTGGTATTCTGAATGGCTAATATATTACATTAATCAATGTCTGTTATGTAGAAATCCCAAATAGATTCATTAGTATGGGTATTGTAGGCAGGCAATTACAGTCACTCCCTGTTTTGCAGTTTTTTCCAGTCAACCGGCATGGGGTTTGTTTTGACGCTGAGAGCAGAGATTGGAGAGCCTTGCTAACTGTAAATGAGGGGTTGTTTTATTGGGTAAAGTATTTTTTTGTTTGGAAAGGCGAATGCCTTCAGCAGAACTTCTCAAGGATTCGTCTCAATTGTCTTTCATTATTCTCCTTGTCGTTAACATATTGTATATTGTGTGTTTATTTTACAGTCGATCGGCATGGTATCAGCTGCTTAACGGTCAACTGCTAGGGTAATATTAATCACTCTGTTATAACGTTAATGTTACTAAACGAACATTAAACAAAATTGTACCTAATTAAATTTAGCTAGTTCACTAACTTTTTGTAGTTTTAGTTGACCCATAAGTAAAAAAATAAATCCTTCATCTACTCCATACTGACGTTTGGAAAAGTGATGCCAGCCTCCCTGGTCTCTTTGGTCCTTTGGTAAAGCTGCTGAACAGCTGACAACCAGTTGCTGCCCATAGGTGGCGATTGTAAACGACACCCAGGTCAAATGACGGACGGTTATCCCATTAAGTTATGATGTAATGTTACATCTACTCTTTTATATCTATGTGGTCAATGCGGATTTGATTTGCAAGTCAGTAAAAGGCTGGTGAAGAAATGGGAATCTCAAACCGTAAACATTCTCTGCTGTGACGCTACAAATCTCTACAGAGCTTCTTCGTCTTCATTGTGATCTCCTCTCTCATTCGGGGTGATACTAACATTGAGGTTATGGGGTTGAGTGGCATTGCCAAAAATAGTCCCTTCTTAAAAACCATTAGTATCAGATCTCCCAAGGTGCAGGTGGATAGATATTGTGCCCACTTTCCAAAATGTAGAAATAAATAAGAGAAGGAATGGTCTACTCCATTATAACCTTCAGACACAATATGCGCAGCTCATGTTTGTCGCATTACGACTACAAGCTTCTTTATTTGTGTGCGCAGGTTTTTATGAGCCTGTGTAATAGAGAGAATGTGTGTGTGTGTGTGTGTGTGTGTGTATTTAGCGAGCAGTAGACTAAGCCCTGTTCAACCATGAGGTGTCTATGACAGGCATCCTGTCAATAAAATGCTTTGAGCTCCCAAATCCAGGTCAATAAGAGACTGGGTTAGTCAGCTCCTGTGAGAAAATCTAATCCCTCTGTCTGTCAAACCACTTTCCTGAGTCTCTCCCTGTCTCACTCGCAGCCACTGTGCTCATGGTAACATAATGCTGATTTCCTCTTGTCACATGACCTCTTGATGAGTCCTAATTGCACTTTATACACTGATGAAGAGAGTCGAAACGTGTTGGTTATCCATGTATCAATAAAGGATGTTTAACTGACAATCAGAGTCCCTCGGATGCTTTTCAGACTGCCAACCTATACCATGGACTTCCATTAAAAGTAAGCTTGACAGTCAGTTTTCTTATTCTTACTTACTTGCCCTATCCTTGAAGAGCATCACATTTTTTACTTCTACATCACCAACACCAAGTTTATTGACCCAGTGCAGCACTCTCTATTTTTTTCTTTATTATCAGTGGCTTGGGGTTTAGTCTGGAGAGTTGCTCCATTCAGCTGCTCCAGAAAGTACACTAGGCCTTTTTAAACTCAGGATGTCACGGAGACCGAGTAACACAGTTTTCTTCACCAACGAACAAGGCAATGGTGCCATTGTAAAAAATTCTTTGTTCAACATCATCACAAACCACTGAGGCAGACGCCTCTCACCAAGATCTTACAAAAAAAAACTCCTGGAAAAGGACAATATATTGGAATTACACGCTATTACACTTTCTGACTACTGGAGAGAGCAGAAGAGAGCAGGTCTACAAGGAGGGGACGATATATTCCAGGTCACGCACATCTACTCGTTCATCCTAGAGAAATAGGCGAGTTCACCCTGTATCATTTAGCCTGCCTAACAGTGCCACTGCTAGCAAGGATGATGGGACAAATACCATCCATGTCAGATTTGACTTTTTTAGACAATGCAACCGACATAGTCCACAAAAAAACAAAAAAAAACAAAAGGGCAGACCGAGGAGGAAGACGGCCTTAGGACTACCACTTACGGCCACGGAGCTTTAACTGGCGAAGCTTAACCAACACCTCTTTCTACTGACTGCGTGCGAGTCCTGTCTAAAGGTCACTCCTTTGCCCCGAATACGAATGTGGATTTATACAGGTTTTACTGTAATTATCCTACTTTTTCAGTCCCGATAGCGACACTGGTACTTGTGTAAGGCAACATCAGGCTTGACTTGAACATTGCTTTCTTAACTTTGTAAAACAAAATGTAACAAATAAACACATAGATATAAATTTACAGTATTGTTATTTATCATAATAAACAGACTACAGGCTGTTAGAATAGGCAGAGTCACATCATCAACCGTCATCACCAACACCGGAGCCCCTCTGCTGTTTCCTCAGTCCCTTCCTTCCTTTACACCCTTTACATTAAATGACTGAACCAGCTCTTCACCCATCAAATACTCTGATGACACTGCCATACTTGGACTTCTCATTGACAACAACTCTGTTACGGTCTATCAAAACTCCATTTTCCACTTCACACAATGGTGCACTGACAACTTGACCTGCAGCTGAATGTGGACAAGACAGAAGAACTGGTCATTAGCACATCAAACGCTCCCCACACTGGACTGAACTTCACCTCCATTCACGGCGAAACAGTTGAGCAGGTGAGCAGCTTCAAATATCTAAGACTCATCATAGACAATGAACTCAGTTTTGATCAAACCATCACTGACATCCATAAAAGATCCCAGCAAAGACCTCATGTCATTCGTAAACTCAGAGCACTGTCTGTTGCCCCCCCCACCTCCTATTGTTGCTTTACAAAAGCAGAATCCGACTCATGCTGCTGTTCTGATCCCCCTGCTTCTTCACCATGTTAACCATCTACAACAGGAACAAACGTACCAGCATCACACACACACTGCCTCCAAAATGATCTGCCTTCCCACACCCAGTCTATCAGATATGAACCTCAGAGCCATCACACGCCTGGTGCTCACAATATCAAATGACACTGATCACCCCCCCTACACCAACTCTTCACATTACTTCCATCTGGTGGGACATCCAGAGATGGAGAAGAGCTTGCTTCAGCTGGAGCTTTGTTCCTTCCTTCCTTGTGTGTTATTTGATCTGTATGTTGCTATGTGTTGCTGTGTGTTTATTTGTATTTTTCTGTGTACTGGCTGTGGAAACAAGTATTCCTCTGGGACTGATAAATCTAAATCTAAGAGGCTGTTTTAATAAATCGTACACCAGCAACTTGGTAAAAATCTTCAAAATTAACAGGAATTACAATTCAGTTGTAAACCGTTTTAATGCAGCAGCAAATTGATTAAAATTCCAGTATATAATGTATATAGTATATAAACATAGAACAGATCGACCCCCATTGTCAACGATATCCAATCCAGCTATTTGAGTCAGCATCAGCCTGATATCAGATATCGGTATCAGTGCATTCCTACTTTCCTATTATTTTGGTCTCAGCACTGTTGGATATTGTCTACTGCACAAGATTTCTCTATAAAACCCTGTATAAGGGGAAAAGTTCACATTAAAAAGAATGATTTCAAAGCTGCATAGACAGCGAGGTGGAGAGGGGGTGGGCAGGGAACGTAGGAGGAGGGAGAGTCTCCCTCTGAGAGAAGAAGAGAAGAGAGAAGTGAGATGTACAGCAGTCACTGTGGCGTTCTGGAGATGTTTCACCACCCACAGCTGGGACAGACATTCATCCATATCCCTCAGCGTTTATGTGCTGCGGAGAGTACATAAGCACACCGAGCCCTGGTGAGATCCCATCAGCAGGAGGGCCACTAATAACAAGCATTGAGTCCAGCCACACAGGACTTCACTGGAAAACACTTTCAGAGCTGGAGGTTATTAGGGCAGGGGAGGGAGGTCACTGGGGGATACCTATTCCCTTTTTTTTGACAGAGACAATTTGAAAATAAATAAGAAAAGACACATTGTGTTATAAGAGAAAAAGCTGGTTTGGTGAGGTGTCTATAAAGAAAAAAAACTCTGTAGCATAACCAAAAAGAAAGAGAAGATGTGAGCAAGAAGACTTGCTGACTCACCAAGTGCGGTAAAATATTAAGGTGGGTGGTACTGCCAATAAAAGAAGTTCAGCTGAGGTGAATAATGTGGAATTAAAGACCCTGTGGACATGTGCTATCCTCAATATACATTGCACGCTATTGGCAGACTCAAAGCAATAAACTAAAAAAGCCATATGATGTAGTCTCAGTCACAGTTTCTCTTTAGCATTGTGTCATTTTGTTCTTTGGTTTGCAGATTCCATAAAAAGGAGAAATACATCTTCTTAGCTCCAGTCCCAGGAGAAGCTGCTCAGATATAGTGGGGTGAAGGAGTCTGAGGAAACATGACGCTGTCTGAGGCAACTGATAGATGACTCATACAAGCCAACACGATATATACACACAGTGCTGTAGCTCTAATGAGAGCATCGGAGTATTGAAAACATCTTTAAAATGCGTAGCGTGAAATGCTACGGCTGAAATTGGCTGATGTTCTGAGAGCACAACGTGTAGTGTGCTGCTACCTTCATTAAAGATACAGATGGAGTCAACATGCTACATGTGCTTTGACATTTTACCACCAATGTTGTGTACATTACATGTTTTGTATATGGAGTGTGACATATGACAGATGTATTTTTTTATACTCACTGGTGGGTCTTGGTCCTGAGCAAAAACAGTTGTGATGACTGTTCCTTTCTCTGCATTGGGTGCCACCATGCCCTTATACAGGTCTTGGGTAAAGATGGGGGAGAAGTCATTCATGTCCTAAAAACAAAAAGAGATTCCATGAGCCAGTGGTTGAGTTAGACTTTGTCTTTGTCCATCATTTTGACGGACAGGGTTGTAATAATGATTACCCATCATTTTAATTTTCATTGTTTAATGACAATAATGCATAGGCCTATTTAAAGGCTGAGTCTTTGATTCCAATCCAATACACTCAGGGCCGGCTTAAAGCCTCGGACACACCAGGAACGCCAGGAGTGGATTAATACTGGAAACCCTGTTACATACTCCTGGCTGTGTGATTCATGCATCGGGCGTTCACACCAGCTGCATTTCAGCTGCGTGTCTACTGCGTGTCTGCTGCTGCTGCAGCTGCTGCAGCTGCTGTCAGCCCTTTCTTTCTACATAGAGTTTGCCTTTTAATGGCCATTTAATTTCATTATAAATATCATTTATATTCATTTTAGACCGAGAAAGGTTAAGAAACGTGTGGTAATTTGTACATAATAGTAATAATCCACAATTAAAACTCCGTACTATATTCATTCATGGAGCTCTCCAAGTCACTGCATGTTCTAGAACACTGTCCGGCATATATTTCAGAATAAAAGCCTTGTGTTAACAAATTAAGGAAATTCTGTCCACAGAGTGTGATGCGCGTCTCACGCCGGCAGTGTGGCTGCTCTAACCTGTTAACATGGACGCCAAAATAAAAAACAACAGGTAACGCAGCCGCCACGCGCTCCTGTCCGGGCTGTAAGGCATAAGGAATATAGGCGGTCGCCTAGGGCGCCACATTCTGGGGGGTTCTGGTCGCCCTCTAAAAAAGAGCCCTTCCTCATTTTCTGCATTGAGGTAACAAATGAACAAATAAAGAAAGAAAAAAAGAAATACACTTTTCACCCCTGTAACTCTCGTAGTGAACTCGTCTAAACACTTTTAAGCCAACAATATCGGGGAGCAATTGTTTATTTATATTATAATAAATACAGTTATTTATGAAAATAAAAATCTTAATTTTTGTCTTAAAACCACTCTGATGTGTGGTATGGTAGTGGTTTATGGGGCTAGGGTTAGAATTCAGGGGGTTGAACCCTAATCCTAGAGTGGCAAGGGAGGGGGCTCCAAATCCGAATTTCACCTAGGGCACCAAAAGGGCTAGAGCTGGCCCTGAATACACTTTTGTCAAATTCAGTGAATATCTCATCACGGTCCGTTATCTGTCCGTTCTGCGGATCCAGTGTTCATACACAGCCTTATCTTTTTTTCGATAAATAACTGACTCACAGCAGCACACACATGGCGGCGGCGCTCGCTGTGTTTTTTTTCAATAATTAATATACAAGCTTATAGATTATGCATTTATAAAGGCACAGAGAGAAAATATGAACAGACACAACACCGACCGTGCGGTCTCTTTTCGTGTCAACACACACACGAAGCAGACAAGTGATTTTTTTCCTGTAATCTTTGCCTCGGACAGACGAATTTTCACGGCCGTTTCATTTTGTTCTCAGGGCTGAACCCGCGCTCTGCTGCCACACTGGAGTCTGGAGTTACCAGACTCCCTGAACGAGGGATTTCCCGATCCTGCGAGCACTCGCTTCACCGAGAGGAAATCCCCCAGCATGCGCTCCTTCTGCACCAGCGCCGCAGCTGCATCGGCACAACTTCAATGGTCACAGACATGCTCAAAGGCCTCCTCCAGTTGGTCAAAATGACGGACGGCCTTCAAATTGTTCCATTATTATTAAAACAATTCAGTCAATGAAGGAAAATATTTGGTTAATGCAACCTCTGCCATAAATATAGGTGTTATTGACATTTGTAACCATGGTTACATTGCAATTATATGACATGATTGATTCAGCACAGTACAAAACGTTCAGCTATGCTGGAGGTTAACAGATTATAGAGAACGGGCAAGACGGGCATCTCTTCCTTGACGGATCAGATTTGGCAATAAAAGGGTCAAATACATTTATCAATGCATTCTACTTCTACTTTTGCTGATGCTGTCTGCATGCAGAAAGAATAACATTGTGCAGTGCAGATTTTGCAGCTGCTGCTTTGTTTGATTTCAGCCAACACTTCCTGTGAGTTATTGTGGATTCAGGCAAAATTTCCCACTGCAGTAATCCACTATGCCCCAGGCTTTAAGAACTCTGCATCTGAGCTGAATGTGATCCCATATGAACATATGCATATACGGTTTACTGTAATCGCACCATTGCAGATGCAATTAATACATCCATATTCTAATTTAAACTATAAAATTATCCCTTAAAAATCTGAACATACAAAATATTGTGGCTGGCTGATTAAAACTCAAACTACATTGTGTAGGCTAAATTGAACCAATAAAATATTTTTCTTTTATGTGTTAATGAATTGGAAATTAATCACAACATCTTAATACTGCTGTGATTAATAACAAATTAATTTTCTCTTTGTGTTTGGTTTATCTTTACTGATGTACACATTCCTCTCGAGAGTACCTGATGAGAACTAAAAGCTGTTAATTGTGTCAAGGCTTCGAATGGTTATAG
The DNA here is from genome assembly GCA_916701655.1 of Sebastiscus albofasciatus. Lineage (NCBI taxonomy): Eukaryota > Metazoa > Chordata > Actinopteri > Perciformes > Sebastidae > Sebastiscus > Sebastiscus albofasciatus. The sequence goes on along the minus strand of CAKAOI010034360.1, from coordinate 30,967 downwards.
GCAATATATATTTAATAATTGTTTTATTCTCTCAAGAGATCTCAAGTTAATGGAGCTTGAATCTTAAGGACCCTTATGTTTTACTTATGTATTACGCCTTGTTAAGATGAAAACCATTTCTGATTTACTTGGATGTACAATCCGACGTTTAATGGAAGAAAAAGTGATCTCGTCCCGTCTTTTCTACCCCTTCAGGCGATGAAGCAGTTTTATGGCCACTATGGCCATTAATATTCCAGAATTCTGGCCAAGTAGAACAATTACCGGACATATGTTTTAGAATACTATATAATAGCTTATTTGACATGACTTGAAAATCAATTAAATAAAGAAGCAGTCTAAAAAATTAAGTAATAGGCTGATTGGTCCGATTCCCGCCTTTGTGAAATTCAAAATAGTGTTGTGTGGCTCGTAGGGCTGACACGTTGACATTCAAATTATCATTAATACCTTGCCGAAACATTGCGTACCTTCTCTTCCCCTCTGTTTCTCTTTCAAACATGCAAACACTCACAGCGAGCACGGCGCCGTGCTCCTTGTCCAAAATCAAAAAATCAAAATGTATTGAAGAAATACAGATGTAATCATTATTTATATCATTCCTCATAGTGGATTGGTTCGAGACACTTTGTTTGTTTTGCATTTACACAGTCAGCTTGGCTGTGTGTGAAGATTGGCTTTTTTTTGTTTTCAGCTCACACACAGAACAGACAGCCAACGGACCGTGAGGAGATATTCGCTGAATTTGACATAAAGTGTTTTGGATTAGAATCACAGCGGAGTGGAGGCATTTAAACTTTTGTACAACACAATTAGCCTATATACTTAAATTGTCTTGGCAACATATCTTACAATATTAGACTATTTAATATGATATTAATTAATTTAATTATTTGGCATATTTCCCAACGAACATTTTGGCTGTTGATTAATCAATCTGGTGGACAACTACACATCATACCGGCAAAAACATAAACCGTGGTTGGGATTCAGTGATATACTGTTCCCCAGATAACATGTGGAAACTTAACATCACTACTGCTTTTAATCATCTTCTCTCTGTAAATAATGCACAGTAGAGCTCTACCATTTCACGGGCCTGCAAAGAAGTGAAATCGTGTTAACTGTGCAACCCCTTGCTTTACTTTGTGAGGAATGGAAACTCAGTAAGCCATTCACATATCTCTCAGGAATAGGTTATCTCTGTAGTATAACTGCTGGAGCCTGATCTTCCTTTTCTCTTGACTTTTCTCTTTACCTTGCCCTGTTTTGACTGAGCCATGGGCAACAGTATGTGTTCTATAAACTCAGTGGTGGAGGGCAGCCTCACTTTGATCTATACACAGGTTTAGTGTTTCCTAGCAGAAAATCTATGATCCGCCTCTTACTTTGAACAACAAAGCCTGATCCTTATGCTGCAAGTGTTCCGCGGGATGCGAGCGCAGACACACCTGTGTTTGCTTAAAACATGCATGTGCTCTTTTACAATATCTCCATCCATGCACACGCATACTTACAAACACAAGGTGTCTGTCTTACAATTTCTGAAGTACAAGAATAGAACAAAGAGTTTGGGAGACTCATTCAGAACATAAAAAAAAAAGACACACAGGACACTCAATCCATCACTGCAAGGCATCCGACGAAAGAGACAACAACAAAACAATACAGGGGAAATCAAACGCAAACGACTTCAAATAACCCTCTGGAGGTGTTATATGAGGAAGGAAATGGAATCAGTTGAATCAGCTCCAACTCCTGTCCCCGAGAAGCCTGCGCGAATCCATTAGGCTCATTCGAATTCATGTCTGCCATTTCAAATAGAAGACATTGGTTTGATATCGGCGGCTGTGCAACGCCTTATCCTATCAAACGCAGTTCCTGGGTGACAGCACGAACACTGCAACAAAGCTTGTCCTTATCAGAGGACAAACTCACTCTACAGGTTGGCAGGCCACGTACAGTAGCGAGCCTGCTAGAATAAACTTCCCATTCAGTGTAATATAGAGAGCTTAATTCTGCAGACTTCGAGACAGTCACTAGGGGTGGACTGAATTCATACACAGAGATGATTGTGAATGCACACAGAATTACTCGCGGAGCAAAAACACACACACACCAACGTGCACGCACATGAATAGTAGCACAACATAAGGCGTCTAATCCTTTCGTTGGGATTCAGCTGTTAATCTCTTGAAAGGTTGTAAAGGGAATACAAGCTCCTGCAAAACCTGACATAATTGCTGTCACAAAGCTAATGACTCATTCAGATGTGGAATAGCATTGTGTGCAAGGCAGAAACACCTATCCATCAAATGCTCTTTGTCCCGGCGATGCTACCAGGGCAACCAGGTCGGGAGGCCGCAACATGTTTTACAAAAGGAGATGCATTCAGCTCTCACGCTGAATGCAATAAAACTGAATTGACAAAAGCGGCGCAGGTGCAATACTGCACAACATGTCTACAATCCCCTTTTGGACTATGGCTTGGAAGAGATATTACTGCTGCAAAACTGTCCGCTAATGAGTCACCACATATTCACTGCCAGTGCTGCTGCACCTCAGGGACGATGAGGATAGATGGAGGGAGAATAGATCACTGAGAGGTTGCGGCGGACTGACTATCCGGGGGGCTCTTACCGTGATGCGGACCGTGACGGTAGCCAGCCCTGGGGGCGTGACCCCTCCTTGGTCGACAGCTTCCACCTGGAAAGTGTAAGAGGTCCCCATGCCCATAGCTGCCAGGTCCTCAAAGTCCAGAGTCTGCAGCACAGCTAACTCCCCCGTGACAGGGTTCAGAGAAAACAGCTGCCTGGCCGATTCGGTCTTGATCCGATACGTGACGTTGGAGAAGAGGTCGGAGTCCACCGCCTACGAGGAGGAAGAGGAGAGGGATGAAAAGCAGTTATACAGTGGAAACCGGTTATAGTGATCACGGTTACATTGATCAACCGGTTATAGGGATCAAAAAGCTTGGGACAGAAACACTCCTTTACAAACGCTGTTTAAATAATTTGCATACTGTAATAAAGTAGTCTGCTCACAGTGTTCATTTTAGGTCTTTTCATACATGACAACATATAGAAAAACATTTTGATATTGATATTGTGACGATGTGTACGGCTGACCATCTGCTGCTTTCACAAAATATTTACACAATGAGATTTTTGATGAATACTCTTCAGTAATGTTGATATAAAGTGTAAAAGACAAATAATAGAACAGCTAGAACAGTCTGGTAAGTTCAGAAAATTACATCACTTTATTGTTATGTAGCCTATAAAACCAGGAAAAGACAACACTTGTCTCATATCACGATATCCAAAATCTAAGATGATATCTAGTCTCAAATCACGATATAATATCGATAAATTGCCCAGCCCTATTTCAAACTACGTTAGACTAACGTTAATTTAATTTTTGTTTTGTTTTTCTACTTTACTCCCTTGATACTGTGCCTTGCAGACTGTCTGTTTTCCGGGTGGATACCTGTGCTGCGTGCACATCGATATCACGACAGGAAAAGGAAAGTCATTTTCTGAATGGAAAACTAATGTGAACAGGGAAAGCACCTGTGGTTGAAGCCGCCCTCGTCAAGTGGATTAATAATGCCTCGTCACGTAATGCCCCAAAAGTGAAAATATTTCCCTCCACGCCGCTACCGATTGAGATAACGAGGAACGGGGCTCTGTTCTGCTTGCACGTTCGCGCCGCAGAGCCGGCCAAAAACCAGCAATGCCTCATCCTCAGTGGAGGGAAAAAAGGCAGAAGAATCGGCAGCGAGCCAGTAAATAGAGAAGCGGTCCGTTTCATTACTTTGTATTCATGTATTAAATAAACAAATGTCAATTAGATGGTAATCTGCATGAGAAATGATGCACAACAATAATTATAATAATCATCCGCTTATAGTGATCAATGTGACCCAGACAGACATGATCACTATGAGCGGTTTCCACTGTGATACATTAAAGAAAACAAAGGAAATGAGTGGAGAAAAAGTGGCGTGATGCAAAGAGACAGAGGAAGAACCACGTGTATTTTCAAAATCTGAACCTTATATAGCCATATAAGCGCTGTGGGTGTGGACAATGAATATTAATGTTTCTATTTTAATTCTGCGTTTTTATGCTGCAGGGAACACTAACATCAATCATTAATAAGTTCTGATTAAATTAAACCACTAAGGGGAGATTAAGTTGGTCCTCATTACATAAAATCACAACTCTCAAAGTAGATAGAATTGGCAAAGGCTACTGCAATAAGAGATGATCAGATGCAGTATATGGATGCTGGAACGCATGTTGTTGTGTGGGTGCATCCTCCACACGCACACACACACACACACACACACACACACAGTATTTTTGATACACAAAAAAAGATGAAATACATCCAGGTATAAGCAGTCGGGTTTCACGCTACCAAACTCATCCCTTCCTTTTCTCAGAGTCTATCTCACTTTTGCTCTTTAGGTGTCTTGCCAGCCACCCCATCTGTTTAGTGTTGAGGTGACGTTGTCGAGGAGATTAATGGTGTCACAGTGCCACTGTCACTCACACCCCTCGTTCTCAACCCTCACCCCCCCTGCTTCTTACCCTCTCGTCTTGCTTTATCCCTTGCTGGGAAATGTCACTCACAATATGCCGGCAATTACTCGCCCCTCCGCTCTGTGTTTGCTCTGCATGCACATGGTTTTTCTTACGCTTCACTTCAGTGCAAAACACGTGAGCAAGTTGAAAAGTTTCTCAGAATGTGTGGAGTATTACATTCACGTTTGCCAGGACAGATGGAAAATTGATCCACTACTAAAGGCTGGTTATGACTTTAAAAGTCTAGCTTCAAGTTGTATTCTGTTTGAGTCTAGAAATGCCCAAAGAGCTGTCGCGACAGGAGAACATTTTTTTTTTCTCTCTGTTGTAAATATAAGGCGGTATACTGTACGTTTCTTTCTCTGTAAATGTTTCCGCCTGGAAGCATTCGACATATAAACACTAAATTGCCTGCACTTGAAGTTAAACGATGCTAAAAGCCTGTTACTACAGCTGTTGTTTAAAGCGCCCGTGCTACATTATATAAAGGGAGACGGGAGACATTTAAGGATGGAGAAACACATACACATAAGTACTCACGCTTAGCTTTAGGACCAGAGTTCCCACGGGGCTGTTCTCAGGTACGTTCACCACATACGTTTGCTGGGAGAAGACCGGGCTGTTGTCATCGATATCTATAACCTGGATTGAGACGGTCAAGGTTGTCCGCCGTGGATCCACTGCTCCATCTGAGGCCTCTACCACCAGGTCATATTGGCTCCTGAGCTCCCGGTCAAGAGGCACTCTTGTGTAGATGCTGCCGTTCTCACTGATTAGAAACAAGTCTGGATGATTCACGATCCGGTAGCGTACCTGGCCATTAACCCCCAAATCTGGATCTGTAGCCTGGGGAGAAAGTAAATGATCAGAGGGCTCCATTATGAGTACATCAATTTGAGCTGTCAAAGTTAACGCGATAATAACACGTTAATGCAAATTTGTTTCTGTTTTTTTCTTTAACGCATTAACACAACTTGCAATTTTTAATTTATCTCTTCAAAATCCAACGGGTCCGGCCACTATTTGATTTTACGGAGGTTGTGGCAGGATCAGTTTTAAAGCTAGAGTGGAAACACTGGCCTCACATGAAACTAGAAATCCTAATGAATCCATTGGTGTAATGTCACGCAAGCTTGTCGGGAAATGGGTTAATAACGCTCCAAAGTCACGCTTTGATGAGGAAAAACTGGAAATGCCAATTTCAAAGGGGTCCCTTGACCTCTGACCTCAAGAGATGTGAATGAAAATGGGTTCCATGGGTACCCACAAGTCTCCCCTTTACAGACATGTCCACTTTATGATAATCACAAGCAGTTTGGGTCAAGTCATTGTCAAGTCAGCACACTGACACACTGACAGCTGTTGTTGCCAGTTGGGCTGCAGTTTGCCATGTTATGATTTGAGCATATCTTTTATGCTAAATGCAGTACCTGTGAGTGTTTCTGGACAATATATGTCATTGTTTTGTGTTGTTAATTGATTTCCTATAATACATATATACATACATTTGCATAATGCAAGCATATTTGCTCACTCCCATAAGATTATTAAATACTTGACAAATCTCCCTTTCAGGTACATATTGAACAGATAAAATATGTGTGATTAATTTGGGATTCATCATGATTAACTATGGACAATCATGTGATTAAATATTTCAATCAATTGACAGCCCTAAATAAATATACCTATATTTGTTGACTCAGTGTAAGAATATATTACACGCTTTGGGTGATCTGATGTCTGATATGTGCAGCTTTTGCTGATGTAATTTTCAACCAATCACCATTTCATTCTGCCAAGCTCCCAAAGCATGTAGGTGAACCACAATGACCGTAATTCATTGGTCTGTGCCAACGCAGATTGAACAGAGACAAAGCATGAAATATAGCTTGAATAATCAGATGGAAGCATAATAGTCGGCTAATGTTGCAATGGCCATTATCTCACAGTGGACTGAGAGAGTGCGTACGTTGAAAAAAACTGTCAGTTAGTGGGTTCGCTAAACGAAACGTCAATAAAAAGTCATCAATAAACCGCCTTTTTCTCCTGAAGTAAACTGACATCCTGTGGGAAACACTGAGAATCCATTTACATACATCAATAATAACAGAGTGAGATAAATATTCACTGACAAGCAGCATAGGAATAAGACATTTTAAAACTGAAATGCAAAGGTATTTCCCCTTTAAGCAAACAGCTGTTGTGAGTTTGATTTGATCCATTACATGAACCATTAAAGTCTGGCTTTATCTCAACGCCTTCAATATTTACAGAGGCTTCAAGCACAAAGCCATGTAAGCTAGAGTGCCGCCTGCATCCGAGCGGAAACAACTGTCATGCGTTTGAGTCCCGTTTCCTGTTCTTCATATTGAGATTAGAGTCTTTGTCACAGACTCATATTAGTAATCATTTGTGAGTTCAAAAGGCCTGAACCCTTTTTCATGCAAACTCAAAAAGAAATCCTTGAATGCTCAACCACCCTTTAGTAAGATACACGTCATTCTTTGAATAAAAATAGTTCAATAACACATGGTACACGACTGTGATGATCCTGGAGGGTTGAAATGAGTTGTCTGCTTTACACATTTTAATTCCTATGTGGATATGAAGGTCATTATTATGCCTGTGTTCATATGTGTGTGTGTGTTCATACTTCAACGGTCTCCTGCGTGGTGGTAATTCTTTGTTGTAATTGAAAGAGAGAGACAGAGAGAGGAAGAAGGAGAGAAAAAAAAAACAAGATGGAGATCAAGCCACATTTCGTCTGTCTGTTTGGCAATATTTTAACAGTGCAAGTAAGGACAAGGCAGCACAAAGAGGGAAAAAAGAGGAACAGTTGAATAGGGAGGAGGATACAGATATGGTTGCTAAAAGCCAAGACCAATTTGTTTTACACGGAGTGTCTGACAAATACTCAAAGCCAAGGCTAAAAATTGGACCTCGGCATTAAGCCTTTGCAAAACAGACTAAAGCACATCATGTCAATATGTGCATACGGATCACCACTTCTCTCCAGTGATTACATAACAAACATTCGCACTGCTCCTTGCCTTGGAAGGGGTGTAATCCAATTAATTCACAGCCAATAAAGTCAAATAACAAATACGCATAACACAAAGTACTGTATGTATTATAAAGGTCTGTGCAGATCAGGTCAGGTCCCACGCGGCCTGCAGCAGATGTTGGCAGACATAACAAACACGGGCAATCACGTTGTAATTCCTTGGCCTTGTTGGAGACTGTGAAGCCACCGGTCTGTTCGCCCAAATTATTAGCACAAAATGATTTGGCTACTTTCTGACTATTTGGATTTAAATCATAGCTCATCATCTTCCTAACGCTGTAACAGCATGTGTGCCAATCTTTCACATGGTTTTTCAATCAGGAAGTGATGATAACTGGCACGGGCTTTGGATTGTGAGCTGGTGGGCAGGTTTGGTAAATCTATTGTGGGAGCGGAGGAACATCCTGCAGGTGCGGGTGATTGCTTGAGCAGGTGGCTGCAGTCTTAAAAAAAACAGATGCAGTCCTCTAATATATAGTAGCTGAGAAAATGTGTCTATTTGTATTCTGCCTTCCTCTTTCCACTGTTTTTTACTTGTTGCATTTACAAAACGAGCAAATTCATCTTGCTTTTGATGATTAATGCTAAAACCTAAAATTTAGTTTTCCTCGTTACACCGCGGGCACGGTATATTCAAACATAGAATTAAGTTGTCAGCCTCTTAAAACCGAACAAATAGGTGTGATAACTGCATTGCGTGTTAACCAAGTGAAATGCATGCTATCAATGCTTGCAGATGTCTTCAGTTAGGAGCAAAGATAAAACCGTCAAACTCACTTTATCAAGGAAATCTGCTTGGCGGAAAATAAATGGCATTAAGCTCAACCGCCTCTCCAATTAGCAACAATTCTACATGACGCTTCCATGATGTGTCTAACACGAATGCTAATCAATTTGTCCTCCGGTCATCTGCGCGTTCAGATTATGGCTCCTCGCTGTGAGCACACAGAATGGGCTGGTATGCTGTGGGATTTGTCAGTCACAGCACAAATGACTCAATTAGCACAATAGCAATGCTGTCAATTGTGATAACCTAGTAAATCATCCCCAGTCTCTGTGAGTGTGTGTAAAAATAAGAACAGGTGGGAACCGGTTCCAATTACTGGAACGATAATCCAAAACGCTTTAGGGCTAGCATTAAGCTACTTAATAGCATTATGCATTTGCACTGCAGTCATCTTCACCGTTGGCAATTGCCTGGAGCCTTGTGGTTGACTGCGTAATAAGTCCCTCTCTGCAGGGAAACTCAAGGCGCAACAGGAACAAACTGAACTGATTTTACAGTAACACATCACATTTAAATGTGAAACAATCAAGACAAAAATAGAAGCTTAAATCAAGCTGTCTGTATCTCATCCATTCCTTCATCTGCCACTTGACTGTTACTTAGCGTGATATGTGACAGTGAGCTGTAGCCATAGTGTTCTGATAGGCACAATATTTGTTCAATAAAACTAACTGTAAAAGACACTTGCACACAACGCTCACAAAACAAATATTCACATTACAAGACGTTATTCAGACCCGCGGAAAGAGCGCTGGCAGTTACAGAACATTTGTCAGCCCATCAGGCCGGGTGATGAAACATAGAAAAATACTGAAGTGGTGTACTTTAAGTGACGGCAATGCTTCGGCTCTACAACTTTTTGCTTTTCCCATTTTGACTCCCGGTGTATGAACTCGACAGATCTAATATTCAACAACTGAACAACTGGCCTCTTCGTTCTTTGTTGCAACCTTAGATTGTAGAGTTTGTTGAATAAAAAAAAGACCTGACGTTTCTCCCTCTACATTTCGACATCATATCTTTCTTGACTGCTGTGCATCTTGTGGATGACTCAATGAAGCTAAGCGAGAGTTAAGAAATGGGAAAATGTGACAAAGGGGGACACTTTTATACATCACCGTTATTGGTATATTAAATGCCACATGTCTTCATGGCTGAAATGGGATAATTTATTAACCAAAAGAAACCTACTTAGATCAATTTTTGTCTTTTTTAAGAGGGTACATGGGTCTTTAGGGAGAGATAGCAGGTCATTGGATGGCGAGCACTTCTGTTGTGTAAACTGCTCAGATACCCCCTCATTTTCAATCTACCTAGGAAAGCCATCCATCCTCTGAATGCTCAATGTCTCTAGTTTGTGGTTGTAAAGTTTCATGAGGCTGTGATTATCCTAGAAGTGCCCAAAACTGCATTGGATTAGCATAAAGTGGGCATGTCTATAAAGGGGGGACTCATGGGTACCCATAGAACACCTTTTCATTCAGATTAACCTCCTTCCCGACAAGCTAGCATCACATGGTTGGTACCAATGGATATCTTAGGTTTTCTAAATTCACATACTATCAGTATCTTCACTCTAGCTTTAAAACTGTTAAAGACAGTATTGTTAGTCGGGATCATGGGCAATCCCGTGTGTCTCACAGGGTCATGAGCCTAGAGCTATTATATGATTGAGTAGTCTGTCAGGCCTTGCACCTTGCCTGTTAACTACACATAACATTTTAGAGAAAGACAATAACACTTCACAACCGATTACAAAGACACTTAACAATTGTGTTATCTATCTTGGCCAAGTATTATCCTATTTTGAAGCCTCATCCTGAAGGGCATTATCTCCTCAAATACTGTTTAATGAGCACGATCTCTTAGAAGGCAAGTACGTGCTCCTTGAAGCACATGAAAAACGAGGAAAATGTCTCTTTCTAAATTTATGTTTTAGCCAAAGAATTTCTGATTTAATTAAAAGACTTAGCCTTTTCTACTACACCTTTTAAACCGAGACAACTCGAAGTACTTTTCAAAAGGCATACAAATCCATTTACACAACAATGTCAATGAAAATGGAAAACAAAAATAAATTGAAATAGGAAAAAAAAATAAATAAAGATAGAATGAATAAACAAAGGGATCATAGAGTTATAGCAGAGTTCTAAAGTAGTAGTAAATTATTTTGTAGACAGAGAAAAGCATAGTTTTTTTATTTAGATTTGAAAGTGGCTAAAGTTCGGCAAGTTTTCATTGGTGTGCAGGATAGAAGCTGAAAACAGCTTCACCACATTTGTTTCTGACTCGAGGCACTGCTAGATGACTGCTTCCTAAAGGTTTAAGGAACCTACTGGATTTACGTTCTTCAAGCATATCAGAAATGTATTTATGACATAAGTCATGAAATGATTTTTAAAATAAAAGCAGCTCTAAAATCTATTTTATGACGACTGGACCTGGAAGCTAGTATAAAGATTTAAGAGTAGGTATAATGTACTCCTGACTCTTGTCTTGAAGTTGAATGGTTGAAAGACCAGATAGCAGAATACAGCAACCGTCCATCCAGCATGAGCTGAAGGCATTAATGAGGATGTGGAACCTCTAATTCTTGCTATGTGTTTTAGTTGACAAAAAACGTTTGGGTTATTTGGTACTTAATATTTGGTCTTTATTGCCCAAAGAAAAAGTGAGCAATAACTTTTCCTCCTTGTTGATTAAAGAATTATATACATTTTGAATATACAGTATAAATGTTACCTCTGTTTTTTCCTTCTGTAACTGAAATCACATCTCATTACTCATTCTTAGCACTGACCCAATAAGTCTATATGAGCACAGTCTTTTGGTTTATGAGCAAAGTATATCTGGGTGTCGTCTGCGTAGCTACGGTGAGGAATCCTACGGTCTTGCAGGATTTTGCCAAAACGCAGCATAACAATTCAGACAAAAGAAAGGTGTCTACAGTCAACCATCAGCAACATCTCTAATGTGACGAAAAGGTGAAAACGGCATGTTCAACTCATGGTATTTTCATATTATCTAATCCAGTGTTTCCCAAACCTTTTTACTGGGGATCCACTTTTAAAAATGACAAACCATCGCAATCCAATTCACTTGACCATTTTTACTGCTATTTCCGCATCACCATCATCTTGAATAGGTAAACAAGCTATTTTGAAGAGAGACGTGTTTAATAAATCACAACTTTGTTTTATGCCTGTGTTATTTAATTAAACACATTAAATGCTTTATAAATGAGACCAACTTAATGCATTTAGGCGGAGTTAACAGGCTCCCATTTTTCTCCTCTCATCAGTAAAACAAACAGAATGTACGCTGGGCTTTCATATTAGATTCATGTTATAAGTAGGCTGCATTATCAGAACAATACGAACATTCAGGCTCCTTCATGTGGCTTAAAGGTGTACTGCATATATAAATGTTAAATTCTGCACATTTATTTGACGACTCAAATAAAATCTCCTCCAACCCACCTTAGGTCCCAACCCAGACTTTGGGAAGGACTGATCTAATACACTGGAGGATCATGAAATTCATTACTTTGTGTCGACCATATGTAACCTGTGTTTATTACCTGAGGTTTTATGAAAAAAGTGTTGCATCAACAAAAAAAACCCCTCCATCCCTTCTTGATCAGCTACAACAGGCTAAGCTGTAGCCTCTCTATGAGCATGTGCATGGAGAGCAGGATTGTGTTTAGCCAAGTACTTTAATGTACTTTTCTTTCAGTCAGAAAGGCACAGCCTCAGCTCAAGTTGGCAAGGTACCAGCTGAGAAAACCTTCCGAGGCAGGACAGAGAGAAAGAGACGGTAGGGTGGGCTAAGCCCTAATCTAGCTGCTGGCTGCATTTGTGAGGAAAGACTTAGGAGTTAGCTTTACCTCATTCAAACACCAAGCTTCCTTCACATGTCCTTTTGTCTTATTTCACAGTTCATAAACTCGCAACATTTTCTGGTGGTCTATTTTATTACCCCCTGAAAAGTGTAATGGGATAGCTAATGTTAAAAGTATACATCCTGAAAGGCGGCTAATGTGACTCATATGAGAGTGCCTGTTTACCCTTGGAAAATTTATTGTTTGCATAAGCAATTACAGGGACATGACAGGGGATTGAAAAAGCACAGAAACAAATACTCGAATTAAAGGGGATTTTTGAAGTGATCACAAAAATATTTGAACTTTCCTATTGCTAAAAATGTAAACCCACAAACACTTTCGGGGTTTCCGGCAGCATATTGCAAACCTGGCAGCCCACCGGGCCTGAATTGACTCCTCGTCGGGCCTAAGCATCGGGGAATTACGGACTTTTAAGATGTCTTTTAAACTAGAATGTGTAGTGTACAAGTAGCAAACTCCTTTAAGGAATAACTGTATAGGTTGTGTGCTTAACGTTAGCGAGTGTCGGTGTGCGGTACAGACAGAGAGAGACAGAGACAGAGAAAGAGAGAGTGAGGGAGCGTGTCTGTGACGGACTGACGGCGAGTATGAAAATAACAGTATAGTGTAGCGGTGCAGTGTGTGTACGGTTTGGGCTGTCGGTGAATAAATGCTACAACTCCTCAAGACTCCCGTGTCTAGCTTGCCACACTGTGTTTACTGAAAGGGTTAGCCCCAAAGTTAGGCCCAACTTTGGCTCAGGCTCGCTTAAGGTGGGCTGTTAAGGTGGACCGGCGCTATTCCCATTATGATATGGTAATGGAAACCCTAATTTTAGTGTCTACCTAAAATGAAGATGAAGATATTTTGGAGATACAGAACGTGTTGTGAAATTACAAAACAAATATGGAGTTATTGTCTTGTCCAGGACACATTGATGCATAAAATAGCAGTGCAACTCACTAACTCAAGAATTACCCAATCTACTGCACATGTTCATTAGATTGGGTAACTCATTATCAAACTAATTACAGTCATTTATTATCAAAGTTATTTCTTAATTATCTCACTGTGGACCACGATTGTTCTAGTTTTTCTGATATTGTGAACCTGCATCAAAGAGCGGTGGCTGACACAACGTCCAAACTCAGACTAAACTCTTTTTTACAATATAAAGATACAGACTGATTCTATAATATTGCCCAAACCCCCACGCAAATCCCCCCAAATGTCTCTTGGTTCACTGTTTTTAAACTTTACTTTGGACTGTATTGAGTTTCAAAACAGTGACTTGGGAAGAAATGTGGGGATTTGGGGACTCCATTATGTTTGAAAGAGAAGAGAAAAACAGGCAATAAAAGACCAAACCCCTGGATTGTATCGCCTCATCTGTCACTTTGTAAGCATGTACTGTATGTGCAGAAGATGTCTCCTGTCATTATTCCATGATTAATCCGCTGACAAACATTGGGCCAATTAATCTACAACAGTAATTAGAAAAGCCTGGCTGTTCAGTGGTGCTGAACCAAGCCAGTCAACAGGGATGCAGCTCTGGGTGACAAATCTGTCCAACAACATTGGCCATGTTGGAAAATGCCAGGTAATTGTTAAATGGACGACGACAATGAGGACTGAGGCACAGTTGTGACTCAGTGGTCAGTGCAATTTATGAGGGATGGCATGTGGATATACAACAGTGGAAAGAACAAATTTGATCTAATGCAGAAGGATAAAAAAGAGGGGATATGTGGATGTTGGTGAAAACAGCAGCTTATTAATTTCAAAAAGAACAAGACATCGTACTTACCATGACTCTTCCGACAAACAAATTGGCCTCTTCTTCTCGTACGGTAAAATTAGTGAGTATGGCGAGGTCAAACTCAGGGTCATTATCGTTGACATCAGTGACGACGATGTTCACAGTAGTAGTGGATGTCTAAAGAAAAAATAAATAAAGAGCACAATAAAGACCAATATTATTCAGTGTTCCTTTATATAGTATTTTTCTAAAAATAAAAAAGACCATAAACACAGCATAAACCAAAGAAATAAAATAATATATTTGGATAATATTATGTGGTTAAAACTTGCAGCCAACTTTTAAATTAATAATTGATGTGATGACTTAAATTCTCTCAAACTCATGTACGAATTGTAGAAGCAGAGTGAAACAGGTCGACTGCTGAAAAGTCACTGATAACAGACAATGATTTTTAGAAGTACTTTGACCCTGTGAATAGATGAACACAATTGATTTTTCGACTAGAGATGGATAACAAGGGTGCTGTAGAGAAACAGCACAGAGTAGCAGCAATGTTTTTATACGTATGAATATGAACTTACATAATGAATAAAGATGTACCCAGCTTTTCTTTTATTATTTGTTAACAAAAGGCAGTAGAATAGTATATTCTACTCATACATGAGTAGACAGTATTAATGTTACTGCTGTCACAACAAAATTAGTACATTTAAGCAAAGATAATGGAGATTCTCTTGTTGGTATGCAGTGAAAATGACATCAACCATCCAGGTACATTAAACACAAATATAGTATTACTTTAGTTAGGAAGTTAGAAGGTATTGCCAACTGGGTAAAGCAGTATTTTCTCCAAGAAAATGGTAAGCTATAGTTTATTCCACATGAAGCCCACTTCTGCTATAATACGCTGCAGCAAACGCTGCAAAGTGCACTCTAAGATTTATAAATAGTTCCTTGTTCAAGGAAAATGCCAAAAACCATCCCATTACATAAAAAGCAGAATCACTTGGAACAATAGCTCTACCCTAACTGTAAAAAGGTATTTTCAAATGTTGATTGCTGTTCAAATGTTGTTCAAGTTGTTGGTTACCCTACTGTAAGGCTTTTTAGATGTCAGAGAGTTAAATGGGACGTGATGGTAGATCATCCAAATTATACAACAAAAACAGGGCTTTCATCCAGGAGACCGTTCAGTTTCATTTTCACTTTACAAAAGTAGTAGTTTTTAGCAGTGTGCAATTTGTGAAAACATCGGGGGTGTTTTTGAAACGGTGTTATTCATGAAAATAAATCTCGAACCACAGTGGGCCTAGAAACTATGAAGCCTGTTAGGCTATTTCTTGTATCTGGTGAAGTAACATTAATAGAAAAATTGTGAACTTTAATAAAATAATTTCATAACTTGAACTTAACCACTGCATTTGCATGGATATTTTAATCAATTTTTCTAATTTAATTCATCAAGCAGCACAATATTTTCACCCTCCTTGCCTTTCTCATGCAGACACATAAGGGATGTAATCATACACAACCAAATAAAAGGTTAAATGCTATTTTAACATGCCAGAATTAAACCCCCCTTTTGGTAACATGGATAGCTCCACTTGGCCAGGCCATTAGAAAATAATCTCAAAATGCAAAAAGCACAATGTGCTGTCAGGGCTACAGTATATGCCTACTTGTCAGACTAAGAAAACAGTCAGTTTTGATGCCGGATTCAATCTTCTTTTTCGGCTTTCCTGGTCATATGTGCGTGTCACCTCTCTTTCACCCACATCTCTACAAGAGATAGTGGGTGATAGTGTTTGCGCTATACTAGACAGTTCTCATGTTGCAGGACTTTACTCAGATATGTTTTAAAAAATATCTTTATTTCAGCAGAGGCAAGTGACGCCAAGGGTAACTACAGAGGTTTTGATGCCAAAAATAAAGTGACGCCAAGGGGCGTGACAAAGCGTCAGTATATGAGGAGTTGGGATGGGAACGTGTTGATGAACTATGCTGTCATAAGAAGGACATGGCCATTCATGCTGTTGACACTTTCTGCCAATGATTTTGTCAGCCGACATTATGATGGAACACTGATCTGCAGATGATAAAGCTTTTGTTAGCGTTTGACCCGATGGGAATCAGATCAGATGTCTTGACAGCTGTTAGATGGATTGCCGTGACATTTTATACAGACATCCACAGTTCCAAGAGGATGAATTGTAACAACTTTGGCCATCCCCTGACTTTTCATCAGTAGCATCTTCTCAACACTGTAATTTCTGCAATACTTATCCCATCCAGTACAACCTCACAGAACTGCTAAAACGCTCTTAGTCTTGTTGGCACATAGAATACAAATTCATGTCAAATTACTGACATCAACATAAACATAACCCATGTAAAAGTGAATACCGCTATTAAATGTTTGGAGGAATACGCCTGCAAGCACTTACATACCATCAGTGGCATCTTCCTTCCCCTGATAATACGCTTTTACTTTTGGAGCAACGGTTCAATACAGAAAGGATGCAGAATTCCATTACTCAAACAAATTCATATCAACACCGACACTTTTTTATGGCATTAGAGGATGTCATAGTTGTAGACCATATTTTACTCATTTTCAAATTCTGTTTGTGTGGGTTTTGTATAATATTCAGGTAGGGGTGGGCAGTATATTGAATATAGTCAATGTATTGAGGCTTGTACTTCCATCAGCAACATAGAGTATAGATATCAATTATCATTTTTTTAGATTTGCTTTAATTGTTTCCCTTCTTCTGCGGCTCACTCCCTCCCACAGACACATTCCCCCTGGGCGAGTGTGTGTGGTGTGTGTGGTGTATGAGCATGGATGTGCGTATGGGGTGTGTTTTCGTATCTGGAGCGAAGCACGGACCAGGAAAAGAGCCTGGAGAAAGCGGAAGAAGTGAAGCGCCTACGCGAGGTTATACGTGTTGAGGTCCGAAAAGTTGATGGAAGATGCCAGCCTCCACTTAAAAAAAAAACCTTACCGCTTTTAATAATCGCCACAGACTCTGAACATAATGAGACATACTGGTTTTAAACTGCCCGTTGGAAGAATGAACATGTAAGAGTTTGTCCATCTGGATAAAAAGCTGTTTTCTCTTTTTATAGCACGCCACTTATTTCTCCTAATTGTTGTCTCTTGTCTCGTCACTCCTGTGTGTGTGTGTGTGTGTGTGTGTGTGTGTGTATCTCACTCACTGACGCAAGTCGCATTGTTTATCGGAATGCACAGATTTGATTGGCTGAGTAGCATCATATGAGAAGATTTACAATGCATACAACTGATCTGTGAGTTTCCTGGGCTGCTAAACCAGTGCCGTAAATGGTAAAAATGAAAAAAAGTAAAGGCTAAAAAATCCGATATATATTGTATATCGCCATATAGCCTAAAAATATCAAGATATTATTCATACACCACAGCACCCAGCCCTATGTTCAGGGTTTGTTTGATCTCAAAGCTCATTGGGTAAAGCAAATTCCCCCCAGCGTCACCATTCATTTCCAGTGCCAATGTGAAGCAATGCACTGCCTTTAACCTTCAAACAATGACACAGTACACACCTACAGTATAGGACTCCTATAAATCAACATAGAAAAATGGCTGAATATGCGTAATCTATAAACTCCCAGTCCACTGGGACGAAGCTATATGCCAACAACATATAAATGGTCTCCTTTTATGGGAGAAAGGATGGGTGGGTTGTGGGAGGAGTTGGCCCTCGCAAGAAAAAAAAAAAAAAAACTTCCCATAAGACAGCTGTTTGAAGTTGCCCTGGATGATGAGACAATCTGCAGCAATGTCGCGAAGGAAACGGCCTACTTAATGTCACCTTCATCTCGCTGTCTGTTGGGAATTCCTCCACCATTGTCGTTCTCTTTGTTCTGAGACGTACATAATCAGTCCCTTTATGAACCACTTGACATGGCAAGCCATGCTGAAAACCATCACACTTTATGTCGCTTTTGCCTCTTTCACTACCAGGATACAAGAGAACGCAGCGCACCGTCAGTGCGGTGATGGAATCTACTTACTTTTCAATTTCACAGAAGACCCGAAGCCAATTAGCGTCTCCATCCTGGCGTGGGTGCTCTTATCAAAGCCAAAATCCTACCTCTGCGACCAGGAGTGTGATTAATGAGCTGCTATTATTTATTTAACATACATTCGATGGAGCTCTGTGATGTCTTGTCTTCTGTCCTCACTGTCTGAAAGATCCAGAGGTGGCTGATGGAGCTTTTGCCTTTCAAGTGAGAACCCTGGCCAAGAGCCATGTTTCAGGGACTGATGTGATCAGGCTGTTACTGTATGTAGTCCCTCCTCTGAGGGCAAGAACAACAGCTTTATCCAGCATCCCTTTGGGGACCTGAGTCTACTTGGTGGTTATGATTACAGCTTGCAATGTTGAGAATACAAATTTTGAATTGGTCATGCAGATTAGCAGAATTTCTTTCATGCACAAGTAGATGTAGGAGTTAAACTTCAACAAGAATTATGAAAAACATTTGTGTGTTCTAAATGGGCCTCTTTGTATTTCCTGTTGCAATGTTTGTTAAAGGGGAAATTAAGAATTCCAATATCTTATTTCCATGGCCTAGGAAAGTTCAATCAATATTTGTGAACATGAGCTACTCTCTCTAAAAGCCAGAAACCAGAGAAGTAAGTCTCAAACCTGTGTTGTCAGAGGGTCTAAAGTCTGGAGCTGCTCCATAGACAATGAATGGGAGACTGATTTTGTGGACCCACAGAATGTTTCTTTTCTTTTTTTATACCCAAATGAGCTTTATTCTATTGTAGTGTTCTCAGTTGTGAAACAGAAAATGTTCCCATATACTCAGATCATTCCTCTGGGTGCTCTCAGTTTCATCTAGAACAGGGGTTCTCAAACTTAAGACTGGGGAGAACATTTTCCAAGGACCCTCTCATGATCGTAACAACATTAAGTATATGCTTACTACCATTTATACCCTTTGGAAATTTGTATTCTTAAACTTTCCAACCTAAAAACTTCAGACCTGTTTCATAGTAATAAGAATTCATAGTATGAATTTTGACGGAGCTTTAATGCAGTAGCTGACAGGAAGTAATCTTGGACCAAAGCTGTTGCCCTAATAGTGACAGAATGGCAATGAAAAGCTCTATACCCAAAGAGCACGGCTTGCCTCGCTCCTTGTGTCAGGTTCCCATGGTTACCAAAGTTCTGTGCTAATTACACATCCGAATCCCTGGTGTCCCCTCCTTTTCTCCGCCGCTTTCTCCTCTCTGTGCCCTCCTCCTGTGCTTATTTTGATCGTTTCTCTGTCTCCAGCCTTCCTCGCAGCACTCTGTCTTGCTGACGGAGTCCCTCACCTCAACCCTTTGTGCTACACTTTACCCCTTCTCAGTCATTCCACTTCCTTCCTGTTGTGACAGCATTTTTTCCTAACTGTGACATTAAGCCCACATGTGTCAGGCAGTAATTTACTCTGCGGACGAGTTGTTTCGCACACACAGAAACACACAGACTATACAGGTAAAGGGTGTCGGCTTGTACTATCTGTCCATCAATCTTAAGACAAAGAGCACCGGCTTGTGGTTACCTCATTCTGTGAGGTGAAGCCCCCATCTTACACTCTCTTTATTTATCTGCTCTTCTCTCTCTGACCCTGTCACAGTCCAGCTCCTCTGCCCCCCCCTCTCCCTAATCTAACTGTCTCCCTTTGCACTCCTACAGTTCTGAGACACTCACAACTACAGTGACACGCCGGCAGCCGATAATGCTTCTTACACATTTCCACTTGACCGACACACGTAGTCGTCTGCCAAACGAATGAAAAGGAACTGTAGTTCTAGAGTGTTTATGTGTGCGCAGGTGAGAGGGGGGCAATCAACATCACTCCGGTGACAGCTCATCAGCTAATGTTCATTACCTATCACACACGGCATCTTAAAAAGGAAACCACATTTCACCTCTGCTTGGAAGAGAGACAGCTGTGAAAACTGAGCCAACTGAGGTGAGGTCTAATTAAATTAAGACGGTTTATATGATTATCTGTTCTCGGTGGGAGACGGAGCAGCTAGTATTGCATTCACTTTCAGTTATAGTGTCTGCTGTTTCTTGTTTTCAGGCTAAGTTACAGAGACAGCTCTGGGAATGTAAAAGTCACAACTACTCGTAATGACATTGTATGGGCAGCAGCTTTTTAAGGTACAGATGCAGTATTTTTTCCACCCCTCAAATCCACTGTTGTCAATGTAGACGCATGGCAGGCGCGGTCAAACATGAGAGCGACGCCGTAGCAACGTGCAAGTGTTCCCAAGCGCCTATTTTTTCAGGGCGCAACAGCTGCGCCCCGAGATTAACTTCTCAGTTCAACTTTTGGGATGTCCCAGCGCACACCACATGTCATGTGACGAGGAACAACCAATCACAGCCACCAGATATCTTTTCTTTTCTTCCGTAAATATCAGTCTACGGTAAATATAAGGAAGAGAAGTGAATCAATTTAGTGCAGGACTACCCAGAGCTTTATGATTTGTCTCCCGGGCTATTCCACTTGCTTCATCCTTTCCGCCCGAGGACGTCACAACATCCGGTTGAAAGGTCAGCCAAACTGACAGACAATCAAAGCAATAAAGTTACTGTGATATACTGTATCTTTGTTTTGACTTAGTTTATTTTAGTCAGTGAGGCTTTTTACAGCTAAACCGCAACTTCATCATCGCCATCGCAGCACGCAGGTTTTGGTTGCTTAGTAACGGCAGGCGCGACAGGAGTGCAACATACCAAGCACTTGGATAAAAGGATGAAAGTGTTACGGCTGGCGTTTTCCACTTGTTTTTCTAAAGAGGCACCCCACCAATTTTACAATTAACAATCATTTATTGGTTATGGCTGTACTACTCTGATGAAAAGCTGTATATATAATCTCTTCTATAGCTCTGAAAGAGGTTTCTCAAGCCTGAGAAAATAACTCGGATGATGTCACAGTGTTGTCATTAGGGTTTTCACATGGGAAATGTAGAATCCAGTGTTTATGGAGCTTAACCCATATTAAGAACTAAAAGTCTGGATATCTCGGCCTCTGCTGCTTCCAGTTTAATCATTTTTTCTTTTTTAATGAATCACCCAATTTTACGGTTGTGCAAAATCAAATCGCTGTCCTCCTTTAAAAATTAGCTTTGCATAGGGGCATAGGGTTGTGCCGACAGACGATGATCTCGGGAGTCGATGATGGTCAGAATGATCGCCAATAGCTAATACCTTTGCCAAAGTCAAGACGATATCTGGCTCTTTTTCCCATAGCCTAAATGTATTCAATTATTATTATTATTATTATTATTATTAGTGGTAGCCTAGTAGTAGAAGGCTATTAAATTAATATTAAATTTAATTTGCCCCCTCACAGACACACATAGACACACACGCTGTCTCCGGTACTGAATGGCGCGAAGGAGAGAAAGTCAGAAGTAGAGCTGTACCGTATAGTTTAAAGCCCCATTCATAACATTGAATTATTAATAACGTACAGAAACATTGCGTGCAATAGTCCACCTTTCTCCTTCTCTTCCCCTCCTCTCTGTCACTCTCTCACACATAGCGAGTGATGCAGGGCTCAAGTCCTGCTGCCTAGTAATTGTCTCTGTTAAACTCTAGCTTTGCATGTGGGATAACCATTGTGTGCAATAGCAAGATACAACACTAGTGCCTCTTTCCACTAGTTTGCAGCTATATCCATCCACTTAACTTGCTCCTGCTCTTCTTGAACCTTTCCAGTTAACTCTGCCCACCCACTTTGCCTAAAGGATTGTTAGTTCATCTTAAAACAAACTACGATCCTTTGGCCATTCAAAACAATGTGCAACTGTTCGATATCTGTGGTGCAAAGCTGCTTTGATGGCTCAAACTAGCTGTAGGTAAAATACACACCAACAAAATATAATTCTGTCAGATGTAACGTTTTAACAGCAGATGTAACAGCAGGCAAACTTTTAAACCTTGGTGTATAAAATACTTAGAAATACATATACTTTGTAATTTCAAAGCTGAAAACTTGGTGAGTGAGAATCACTTGAGTTTGAAAAAAAGAGAAATTAATAATATACTGACAGATCTGAACGCCAGTCTTGATTAACACCTCTGTGCTGTGGGGAAAAATAACTCTTAACCTCTACACAATTATGTTCACAGCAGCCCTTTTTTTCATCTGGTAATCAGGTAATCTGAAAAACATACTCCTAATGGCTCCTAACAGAGCAGAAAGGAAAACAACCAATCAGAGCCGAGCAATCTCCACGGCCGCTGTCAATAGGCTCGTTCCAGATGAACTGAGTCTCGCCTGGAAAGTAGACGAGATCAGGCGGAAGCAGCAGAAAAGTTACATCCTGTTAGATCCGATCTGTAGGCTACTTGTAGCTTTCAGACCACGTTCGGATTTATGTATATTCGTTTGTAAATATATATGGAAATGTGTGTGTATCTGGCATTGGATTCTATACTTTATTATTTTTATATATGCCTTGTAAGGCACTTTGTAATAAACCCTCATTTTGATAAGTGCTTTATGAAAAACCTTCATTATTATTGTTATTACTATTATTATTATTATCAACCACACAAGATATGTTTGCTAACAGATGAAAGTTTCATTGCACAACATGAGACTAATATCCTATAATCTAGCAATAAATATTACAATTATACAGTAAGTTAGGACTTTCCACAACACTTGGTGTTTGTTGTCAAAACTAAGAGCCAATCAGCTCTTCAGATCGGTCGACAGCCAGGCATTTCCCATCATGCCCTGGGTCTTGCAGTTGGTGGACGGCAACTGCGGCTGCCTCGATCTCGTGAGGTTATCGTTGCTCACGTGTGCATGACTCAGAGCAAGTTGGGATCAAGTCGAACACAAATCTAACCGGCATGCATTGTGCGGCGATCGCCAGCTATCGATTCTGTGCAGGCCTGGCTCGCCTCCAAAGAGCCTATTCACTGCTCACAAAGCTCGTGACCTCCGATCAAACTGTCAACCGATCAAATTCTTTAGTTGTAAAATGAGAAAGTTTGCTTTGAGCGGTGTTTGGTTTCGCCTTGACTGTTTTCAACATGGCGGCCGGGTCACAAACTTTCTCATTTTACAGCTGAACAGTACACTAACAGATGTTTCTGAAAACATTGGAGGTGAGAAATAGGCATTACAGTAACAAAATCTTGATTCATATTTTGATCAGCGCTGCCTAGTTTGACAGTTAGATTGGAGTTTGTGAGTTTCACGAGCAGTGATTAACAGCTGCCCAGAGACCGCTCGGCTCTGATTGGTTGTTTTTGTTCAAATGAGGTGGTATCTCGCAAATGCCATTAGGAGCTCTAGGAAAATGCAGGGGAACATGAATTTTTTTCATACATCATCTGTCTCATGCACTACTGTCAGGATATAGTGACAGTTACATGGTTATAACTTTTCATCATCTTTGCTCAATGTTCCCGACTGCGGCTTTAAAGTCTGTGAGTTCAAACGCGCCGTTAGATTTTCCAGGCTAATGAAGCACATTGGTTCAGTGAGCCAAATTTCCCAGCTAATAAGCTTGTATGAGAAGATCTTATTTTAGCTGAAGGTGTTCAAAATGTTTGAGGATCACAGACCCCAAAAGAATCAGACCAATAGTGTAAGAAAGAGGGTTGTGTGCCTCACCCCTCCAGGATTGCCGTCAGAGGCTGTGACAATCAGACGGTACTGGTCTGTGGTCTCTCTGTCCAGAGGCTCTCCTAGAAGCAGAAGGCCAATCCTGTGGAGAGGGGTCAGAGAAGATACTTGTATTACTAATACACAATAACAACATTAATACAACAACTTCAAAAAAAGCAACACAATACAGGGATTTAGTCATGTTACCGCATTTCTTGTTTGTGTCATATGAAAAGAATTCATTACGGCTGTCAATTGATTAACATATTTAATCGCGATTATTCACACAATTGTCCATAGTTAATCACAATTAATCAGACATTTTTTTTTATCTGTTCATAATGTACCTTTAAAAGGGAGATTTGTCAAGTATTTAACACTCTTATCAACCTAAAACAATGACAAATATTGTCCAGAAACCCTCACAGGTACTGCATTTAGCATAAACAAATATGCTCAAATCATAACATGGCAAACTGCAGCCCAACAGACAACAACAGCTGTCAGTGTGTCAGTGTGCTGACTTGACTATGACTTGCCCCGAACTGCATGTGCTTATCATAAAGTGGGCATGTATGTAAAGGGGAGACTCGTGGGTACCCATAGAACCCATTTTCATTCACATATCTTGAGGTAAACGGACCCTTTTGAAATAAAGCCTCCTTCACGACAAGCTAGTATGACATGGTTGGTACCAATGGATTCCTTAGGTTTTAGCCCACAAGTTGCTATAATGCGTTAACATGTTATTGTTGCATTAACTTCGACAGCCCGGGTATACATATAAAAGGATTTGTACTAAAGTTGTGAATACTTTATCGCTGATGCAACAGAGGGTGATGGAAAGAGCCGCACTTCAGAGTTTATTTACTTCCAGATTAGACAGATTTATAAAACACGGTTGCTGATAGGAGAGGATGAGTTTTAGCTTAGAGCAGGTGGGCTTTTAAATGCTCCCACTCTGTCTTTCCCTCTCTGTAGCCCGCCTCTTGCTCCCAAAGCACATGGACTACAGACAGAAAGATTCATGCTTCCTTTCCAATGACTGCAACAGACACAGCGGCCCTCCTGCTCGTTCACAAGGTATAATTTGGCACTCTGACATGGCAAACACAAAGTGTGGATGCATTCCCAAGCAGAGCGCTGAATTATCTTCGTTTGCACACACAGGCGCACGAGGCATGTGAGGCGCGGGTGCATAAAAACACACGCAGCATGCACAAAACAATTTCACTATCACACTCGGGAGAGGCTGTGCCAGAGCTGCAAACGGAAAGGAAAGACGAATGCATCTAAACGCGCTGCCAGATTAATGCCCGCTGCAATTCCCCTGCTGTCCCTTTGCTCCTTCACATTTCTAATTTAAAGCTCCTTTGGCCAAACGGGCCAAGCAGAACCTGACCGCCGCTTCTTCCCTGCCTCTCCGGCCCATAACCGTCAAACTATAGAGCCCCATCTTAAACATCTGACAGGCAAATTACAGAAACCTCGATTAACATCGTCTACTTTTCAAAGCACTAGCCCCAAGTTATGGTGAACACATTGCTTTCAATCCAATACGCCTGATGATCGGCGGTTCAAGAGGGCAAACACAGCTTTCTAAAAACACCATAAAAATGCAGCACGCCATCCTTCACCGGCCGCTGTGCTCATGTTTATTTATACATAAGCACGATAGTAGAAAATAGGCCACTCAGTGAAGCTCAGTGAAGCTAAAGGTACAGGAAGCTTTGATGCGAATATGATAATGAAGATATACAGTGATAATTGTCATAATTACGGTTATAATGATGATGATCTTGATGTTGCTGATGACAAAGATTAGAATGATTAATGCCACTTAGCCAGCCTGGGGAGTTTTGTTTCTTAATACAGCCGGAGCGCTGAACTACACTTGAGCGACTGGGTCTGAGAGGTTCACTGATCATGTGCGATAGCGCCCTGCCTCTTCTCCCCAGCCACCGCAAATGAAAAGATGTTGTCAGACTGACAGGGTGCTGTTAACAGCACCGTCTAGAGCGACAATGGTGCAGGTTAGGGGCTATCCATCCGAGTCACACTAAGTCAGTCTTTCATTCTGCTCAGATCGTGTCTCTGAATGGTAAATTGGACTTGATGTACAGGACGATAGTGCCGGGTGGCGTGCACGTTTTACCTCAGATAACTTTGATACGTTAACAATCACTTAAGATTAAGGGTGTAAGAAAATATCAAGAAAATAAGGAATATTGCGATATTATATGTCGTGATACTGTATCGATTCTCAACAAAACTATATTTATATTTAATTAATAGTTCACATGCAAACATGAACTCACTCAATACTTTATTTCATTTCCAAAGAGATGCACCCTCTCAGTGTATGTGCCCTCTCAAAGTAGTACAATGACGTTGGATGTTACAGGGACTGTGATAAGTGCAGATGCAAATCCCACTGTTCTGATTGCTTAAAAAAAAGTTAACTTTTTTACACATTTTTTTTTAAACATATGGTAGTGTGCTCTTCATATAACAGTTTTCCTGAAATTAGATTTAAAATATCGCAATATATCCCCTTGCTTACAGTATCGCAATATATCGCAACATATTGACTCGTAACTCCTGTATCATGATCGTATCACCGGGTTCTTGCCAACACACAGCCCTATTTAAAGCTGGGGGATGCAGTTTATTTTTGGCATCATTAAGCAAAAATTCCATAATAACCTTTCATCATATTGTAATTCAGGTGGTATCCACGGGGTAGGTAGTTTTCTGGACACCAGAATTTGGAAATCTAGCCTTCATCCTGCAGCTCTCCTCTCTCCTCTCTCTGTTCTAAGCCCCTCCCTCCAGACGAGCGGGGGCATGTGCACGTGCTTCATACAGTAACCAGTATGAGTACTAGTCATTCATTTCAAACATCATCCTGCATAAAGTAACCTGTAGGAGTACTAGTCAAATATCATCATTGATTATCATTGTGATCCCGAAGCCGCTATATTGTGGCAATTCTATGAAAACTACAGTCCTTGTATCTTTGCAAACTTGTGGGCCTGTAAAGCCCTTTGAGATACCAAACTGTGACTCGAGGATCTGGCGAGCTACAATACCGGTGAAGCGTTTCAGAGATGGAGAGAAAATGT
The DNA here is from genome assembly GCA_916701655.1 of Sebastiscus albofasciatus. Taxonomy (NCBI): domain Eukaryota; kingdom Metazoa; phylum Chordata; class Actinopteri; order Perciformes; family Sebastidae; genus Sebastiscus; species Sebastiscus albofasciatus. The sequence goes on along the minus strand of CAKAOI010034360.1, from coordinate 4,067 downwards.
TGCCAATAGTTCAACCGGGAGCAGTAATGGGAACGTCCTCTCTCTGAAATGACCTATTTTGGCCAAAGTCTCCCGTCACGGGCTAGGTTTTTTCAAAGCCTGAAAACAGAGCCAGGAGGAATTGTATCATTTAAAATGCTTGTGTTGAGTCAATTTAATTAGGACTGACTCTGTTAGTGTTTTGTTCAGAAGTGTACCTTCTTATGAACTCTTTTTCGGTTTCAGTTTCAATTTCACTGTGAAGCAAGACAATTGGCTGCCAATTGGATACTTACACTGGCACTGGAAAAAGCTCACGTATCAAAGTTGGCGGGGCCTCTAGGTTAGGTTTTTGTGACTTTGAGATGCTACAAAAAAGCTTTGGCACCAAACGGAGATGCTGTCATCAACAAAAAAGAACAGGAGCAAGATCTGTTGATTATAGCCCGACCGATACTGGATTTTTGAGGCCGATACTGAAATTTATATTTTGAAGTGTAAAAAAAAAATCTATATATTTGCCGATAGCAATTTTTTAAACATAAACACATAACATAAAGAAACAATCTGGATACAGATCCCTTAGATTTATTTATTTAAATAATTGTGACCAAGAAACTTACTTAAAGGGGACATATCATGCTCATCTTCAGGTTCATACTTGTATTTGGGGTTTCTACTAGAACATGTTTATATGCTTTAATGTTCAAACAACACATTATTTTTCTCATACTGTCTGTCTGAATATACCTGTATACACCCTCTATAAGAAACGTTCTGTTTAGCGCATTTCAACGAAATGGCAACGGAAATACGTTGCTAGGAAACAGCTTGGATCCATGTTTACTCCCTGTCAGCTGATGTCATTCACATCCACTGCAACAGGAAATAAACTGGGATACATTTAGAATGTTTATGTTTAAAACTGTGAAATTGTCTAAATATTGTAGATTTGTGACATCACAAATGCACAGAAATCCTGACAGCTTGTTTCAAAAGCACAGTTTCTGAATATGGGCTGTGTGTATTTATCTGTGGAATGAGCATTTTGATACTTTCACAGTATTTATATATCACTTAAACCTACTTTATAACATAAAAGACATGAAAATCTCACTTTTTTACAATATGGGACCTTTAATGGCTAACATATATGCTTATACCTATATCTGCAATAAGCTAAAATTGGCATGAGGGATTTATCCATCTAGCTCTATTTACGATTGCACTGCAATATTAAAGGTGCAAAATGCGAGATTGGGAGCATTTGTATTGCCTCCACATGGCTCTGAAAATAGCTCTCGCAGCTAATAGTGGAAACAAAGGCTATATCTTTACATAGCAAATAGTTGTTTGCTGCTATATTAATGCTCTGAATATCGCATAGAGAATCTTTAAACTTCATATATGATTAAAAACTGTATAAATAAAGTTCAAATTGTATTGTATTAATATTCAAATAGAGTGACATATAGGCTGCTATTAATTTTTAAAAGGATTCCTTACTGTATTTTGGTATTATTAAGAATTCTGACAAAACAGTATGTATTGAATTGGACATTTTTATAGTTGAAATGAACTATTCAGTCCTCTCTGGTGGACAAACTATGAAACTGAGACAGTGTTTCTAAATTACTTCAAACACATCTTTGACATTTCCGTATTGACATTTCGTATTCATCAGCCGACACATACGCCAATACCAATATATCTGCGAAAAGCTACATCCAGCTGATATATTGGTGCGGCTGACATGTATATTTAGTGGGTCATCAGGAGGTACTTTTCCAGTACTTGAATATTTCATGGATCTACTGCAATCACTATGTACAGAATATGTGACACATCTTGGAGTGATCATCAGACCTGGGACTTCATTAGAAATACTTGTTTATGATGTGTGAACTGTGAATGCTCTGAATGCTCTCTGGTGGCTGACAGACACGGACTCAAGAGTGCGCCCTGCTCACCACCATAATGGTGAGTGAATTTGAAGCATTCCTTTCCTTTTTCCCTCGGGACAACTTGCCCCATTTATAAGAAGTTATAGACTTGAGAGCTCATTATTCATAATAGCTGGATTGAGCCGGCCCCATATGTCGCCTGAATCCCAACATGCAGCAATGCGAAAATCTCTTCACTGATTCATATTGGAGTTCTGAAGGGTTGAAAAATGAGAGCGTGACGTATAGGGCTCTGTATACTGCACACTCATCAAAGCGTACCGGCTAATCATTCTTTGATTCATCATGTGCTAAATCAGCACCTGCTTGAAGTTATTATATTGCTCGGATGCTGAGAGCTTGTGAAGGGGATTGTAATATTTCTGCCATACGGAGAATGTACTTAAGGAGATGTATCTATTTCAACAAGATTTCTGTCATGCCTGGTTTAAGAGATTACAGCGGCAACAATCGCAGTCCCCATTATTTGATTGTGTCACTGTGTTTCTACTTACCGGTACCATTGTGAAACCATAAAATAAACATGCCCCCATAAAACAAACAATTTTAACACTGGAGCAGATTTAGAGTAAACAAAAGGCAGGGATCCACTGCTGCAACACAGCTTGTCCTTGCATAGCTGGGAGACTGAGGATGCAGACAAAAGAGGCTTTAATCAATTAGTGAGAAACGTGTCTGGCAGCGTCCTGCATTTTCAGTCTCCCCACGTCGCTTCCCTCCATATTTGCTTGCTTATTTAAGGGTAAAAAGCACTGACCACTTTAATATTTGATGCCTTTTTCTTGCTCCCAAGGAGTGGTAGAGTGAGCTGGGTTTTTCAAAGGCTGATGTTGATTATGAGAGGTAAGGTAAGGTATTTGAGGTCCATTTCCTCTCCAGAAATATTTGGTGTTATATGCCCCGTCTTTTCTCAGACAGCAGAAACGCTGAGAAGGGTGCTCAGCTGGAGAGAAAGAGGAAGGAAGACCTGAATAGAACCAGCTATCAAATAAAGTTTGATCCTGTGTGATTATTTCCACAGAGTACTTCTGAGTTCTGCTCTGCCTATCAGCTTCTGCTAGCTCTGACCTAATCGCCCCGGCTTGGTAGAAATTCATGTCTCTCATTCTTTTCTTTCGGCTTACATGCACGTTAATGCTATTTGGCAGTGCTGTGCGTGAACATGCTAAAAGAGCGCAAGTCATTGAATGTGCTCATGTTGTCGGTGAGCGGAATATGTCCGTTTGCGACTATTGAGCATGAACGAGAGGCTCGTTAACTCTCGGGACGGTTAACGGCGCTCACGCACCGTGTGGCTGGCATTGCAGTGCTATCAAAGGAGCGTGAACAGACATCAGCTAATGTCTATTCCATCCCTGCCTCCAAAGTCTCAAAAGTCAACTTGACAAGCGAGTGAGTGTTGAGTGAGTGTTGAGCGAGTGTTGAGCGAGCGCTCGTTACAGCCCCGTGCTCACAGGACCGCATTTGTGCACGTGGCGGTTTTGTTATTTATTCTTATTTGCATAACAATTACAACATAGCAGTCGTTGACTCCTGAATCTCAGGCTCCTATCAACAATGCTCCTCATATACAGTATGTAAGCCTATCTAAAAAAAAGTAAAATCACACAAGTAAAAGCAACCTGATATTTCTAAGACATAAAGTAGTGCAAGTTCAAATATAGGGCCAAAATGTAAACATAAATAAATAATGAAATAAAGTATTATAAATTTGTGGTAGACAGTATTCTGAATGTAAACAAGAACATAGTAATGTATATGCATATGAGAAGTAATATATACAAATACACACATATATATGTAAGGGATAATGCACAGCGAGCCATTCATTGTGGTGAAAGAAACCCCGACAGGGCGATGCTGCACCCCGATGCGAGTAGGGGGGTCTCTCATCGCCCTGAAGGGGTTTCTTTCACAACAATGACCCGCTAGCTGTACATTATCCCGCTTATTACACGGCTACTTACTGAAGAAATCAATATTTGACACAAAAACGGTCCTCCAGAGTCTGACATCAGAACCGCGCTCATAGCAACGGTCTGTTATAAAGAAATAACAGACCGCAGAACGCCGTGATTAACCAATCAGTATTGAGTATTCAACAACAATATAAATATATATACA
>CAKAOI010034356.1:0-15227 GCA_916701655.1 Sebastiscus albofasciatus | reverse complement strand
TATATATATATATATATATATATATATATATATATATATATATATATATATATCTCGCTCAATCAATCGCTCTCTGTGTTGCTCGTATCGTGTTCTAGTTGAGATGAGCTGGCCGTTTGGAAAACCTTGTTGACACGCGGCGGCACCCATGGGCATCATCTCCCTGTGGTCTGTTTGTACGGTGGTATATCTATAATGCCGTTTTAATTCCATTTAGTGATGTAGGCACTGGGATGTCTGTCTTCATGGAGCCAACCAACGAGGACACTTATTTGCTTAGTGTTGTTTATTTTCTGCTTCAATTGTCAATTAAGAAAGAAATGATTCAAATGATCATCAGGGAAGTCATGAAGGTTCAGTTTTTTACAGGCAGTTAATGGAGCTGTTTATCTGCTCACAGACTCCAGATGGAGTCGCTAACTGCCATTAACATGCAGGGAGTTAGGAGCATCCCTGTGCTGCTATAGTGCCAATAGCATGCAACAAGCTAACACGTGACATCATTTTTTTGTACAGCGCTCAAGTGCTGGTTACCCGAAAGCTTTAATCTATTTTTTCTCCGATGTGACTCCACCGTTATTCCCATCACCCTGCAGACTGTCGCTACGGGCCTCCAGTTACTACTGAAACAAGGTGGGCTGCTCATTTAAAGTGGTAACTCAATCACGGATACAACTTTAGTGCGAAGGAAGCTCATTTCGGCCACTTGTATCCGCGATCCCATTCTTTCGGTCACTACCCAAAGCTCATGACCAGAGGTCCGGGTTGGAACGTAGACTGACCGGCCTTCCGGCTCAGCTCCCTTTTCACCACAACAGTCCGGTACAGCTTCCGGTTTACTCTACTAATTAGGTCATAATTTCCAGTTCAATAATGCATGTTTAACTGTGAAGGCAAAGCAAAACAACTGATTTTTCCCTCTGATTTTATTTATTATATCTAATAAATAAATAAATGGAACTGATAGAGCAGTTTGAAGGACCTTAAAAGACAATATGGATTAAATATTCTCCAGGAAACATTTCCCCTAATTTTTCAGAAAAAATAAAAAAAATCCAAACTGAACATCACTCAAACATTAAATCTTTTATAGGCTATAAAAATCCACAGTTTGAAGGCGTCTGAGTGCACATTTCTTTTTCATGCTAATAAATTACACTACTTAATATTCCTAACAAAGCCCCCTTGTACTTCCCCCTGAGGGTCGAATCAGAACGGTTAATTAGGAACGACCGAAAGGCTATATTTTATTATTAAAGCAAACCCGGTTGACAATCATAATTATAACTTGCCAGGACTGGGTGGGCGAGGGAAGGAATTTCCCAAAAAAGACATATCATTAAGCATTTAGGCAACATTAAGCTTTTACGGAAGTGACAGTGTCAGCCTGCATTTAACCCCCCCTGGTCCCCTCTCCCATGTCTGCAGAAAGTGGAAGCTCAGAATAACCTCTCCAGGCGTTCGGTGTGTATGTGAGAGAAACAGGTTAAAGTAATCGCCAGTTTATCCAGGAAATGGATTAGAGTAGAGTAGAGTAGGAGTAGAGTGGCACCTCTGTACACACAAACACTTGTCCCCAAAGATGAGTAAAATACTGACTGTCCTCAAATCTTTCAGAAGAAGTTATGAACCTAAAGTCACAATAATTACTATATTGACTTATCGTACAATATATGGACGTGACTTTAATCATTTTTGCTGCCCTCGATATTGCCCGTTGTTTATACATGTGTGTTTGTTTATATAAGACATCATTTTAACCAACATGATGCCAGAGTAAACCGCAGGGTTTCTCCGACTATTGTAAGACTTGGGCATCGTGCAGACATTACATATCTGTTGCACCGTAGAGCCCGACAGTTTTTCTTTATTGTTTTAGTTGTGTGGTTTTATATCATCAATCTATGTTATATTTATTTAGGATATTATAATCTTTTTTTCACATTCCAATTCCAATGTCTGAATACCTTTAAGATTTTAAAGTTCATTTGAAAGCTATTTTAAAGGGTGTACATGCATTATTATATTATCATTATATTAGTGGCATAAAATGGTCTTAAAACGATAAAATAATATTGTTAATCACAGTCATTTCTAGGACAATATCTTGTCCAACAAAATCAACAACTAGAAAATGCATTTCCTGCTGAAAATGCGTGGGAATGCTGACAGCTAAAAATTTTCAAAGCATTGCTGAAAATGCAGAAATGTGAAATGACTTGCCTAAAAATGTTAAAGCTCAAATGCATCGCACTGCTTAAAAACCCTAGAAGATGAAATGTACAGCTGGCAAAGTGGGAATCTGAACTGCACTACCTAAAGAAGCTAAGAGCTGAAATACAAAGCAGTAGCATTTCAAAGTGGAGTAGGTTTAAGACGATTTGAAGATGTTCACCATTGAGTTACATTGTAGAAACAAATGTGGAAAATGCTTAACATTTTAAAAAGTATAAATAGTTGAAACAAGAAAAGTCATAGCACTAATTTCCTTAAAGAGCTGAATATTTTGATAGTTGATCGGTTTCTGTAGCTGAAAGTATGCAGGAGTAGTTAAACTGCAAAAAACGTACGGAAGAAATAGTTGAAGAAGTTGAATAAACTTTAGAAGAACAATACTGGGAATGCTGAATCAGCATTCCCACAATGATGGTATATAAATGTTCACTATAAAGAGTAAAATACCTTTACATAATAAATATATAAATGCAATAAATTCACTTTCATCAAGGAGGAGAAATGTAGATGAAGTCCATGAAGAGAAAAGTCAAATAAAACACATTCCTTCACATTATCATGGAAAAACAGCCTTTTTTGCACACACCCCCTCCACTATTGTTTATATGGTGTGTTGCGACGGCTCTTTGCAGAGCAGAGCGAGGCTGCACACAAAGTTAAAATTTCTTGAACTTTGACCTGAGCTGTGGCGACCTTTTGTGAGCGCAGCCAATCACTGTTGACTGCTGCTTGAACTGAAAGAAGGACGAAAAACTACTAAGTGTACTTAAAGTTCTGGATTTCCATTGACATGTACTGTACAATAAGAAATTTGTAAAGTTACAAAAAAGGTATTCACTTGGCGACACATCAGCATGCAGATGCAGCTGCAGGTTTCTTAAAAAAGAAAGCAATCCCCTGCTGGCAACATCAGCATTGTACCCGTTTCTCTGCTGTAATGTGAATACGCCTTCAGGCAGCAGGTTAGAAAAAGCTCATTGTTTGGACTGATAAACTATGTTATATAGATAATATAATTACTTTATTTAATTAGTATTGGTGGATGTGTATTGGTCAGGGCTGTCAAAGGCAACGAGATAATAACGCGTTAACGCAAATTTGTTTTAACGCAACAGATTTCTTTAATGCATTAATGCAATCAATCTTTTAGAGGTCATAGCGGGCTCAGGGTTAAACAATATCATGAGTGAAGATACTGGTATCATATGAAACTACAAAAACCTAAGGAATTGGTACCAACCATGTCATACTTGTTGCGAGGGAGGTTAAATAATGTTCAAAAGTTATGCTAAATTTTGGCGAGGAAAAACTGTCATGGCCATTTTCAAAGGGGTCCCTTGACGTCTGACCTCCAGATATGTGGATTTCTTTATGCTAAATGCAGAACCTGTGAGGGTTTCTGGACAATATTTATCATTGTTTTATGTTGTTAATTGATTTCCAATAATAAATATATACATACATTTACATAAAGCAATCATATTTTTCCACTCCCATGTTGATAATAGTATTAAATACTTGATAAATCTCCCTTTAAGGTAGATTTTGAACAGATAAAAACTGTGTGTTATAATGTGTGTGTGTGATAATTAGCAATAGCTCATCAGTTTCATGCCCTGTATTGGAACTATTTTAAATTGCATCGTCCTTATCAAATAAAATCAGTTATTATAATTGCACAGTGTACAGTTAAAACATGCAGGCAGATTCTCACACACACGTTTTTCAAATATAAGGTGTATTAATTTTTTTTTCCCTGACACATTTGAAGTAGAGCCAACTAATTGGTGGTGATTCATTTCCTCCTCTGATTGCTGCTCAGTTGAATCAAAGGCCACTAATCAGAGGAGAAGTTTAATACGAGATAATGAGCACAGAGGGAAAAAAAAAGGGTAACGGAGTAGGTGTGAGTCTGAGTGACTCATACGCTCACAACTATGGTTATCTACTAACTATGGTGAGTGCATCACAGCATGCAGCCAGACGAGGATGTTGAGAAAGACTGCTTTCAGGGCCATGTGTCATTAAACTGTGGATTGCTCACATACACATACAGTACTGTATAATTACATGCACATACAGTTATTCCAGCATCATTAAAAATATACTGAGAAAAAGCAAAGCTCCAGTTCAGTTTGTGTACTCAGTAAAAAGTAAATTGCAATCCAATGCATATGAAAACTAATGCTCACTTCCAGCTACTTTTACAATATCTCAGCCAGCTTTAACAGGATTTATGATACATTTTGGCGCCATGCTCTGGTGCTTTAAAAACCTCCACCGATCATCCTGACGGGTCTGCTGCGACCGAAGATCTAATTTTGTAACTTTAAAAGACCATAATTACTGCACCACCATTTTGCTGGAACCTGAGGCGTGATGCATCTTGTCAGTGATTGTCCCAAAGGGGCTTCCACATTATTTTTGGAGCATGAGGATGAAATTCTCACTTTTCTTCAGAAACATGAGGAGATTTTAAAATGAGTCAGAGGCTGTTTGGTAATATGGAGCATTAACCCCCCACGATCACTTTACTGTCTTTCAGACATTGTAGTAGGTTTAGTTTTAGGGCTAGAATGAAGCTACAGATATCATATGAAACTAGAAAACCTCGTGATGATACTCGTATCTAGACTAGAAAACCTAAGGAATCCATTGGTACCAACCATAGTAGGAGGCTAAATAACACTCCAAATGTGAGATTAATTTGCGATTAATTGCGATTAACTATGGACAATCATGCAATTAATCCTGATTAAATATTTAAATCGATTGACAGCCCTAGTGTTTATCCAATCCGGTCTGACAGGAAGGTGTATAAATAGCACGACAGAACACAGACATTCTGCATGTCATGATTGCACGTTAAGTCTTTTCGCATGTTATTTGTACGCCAATTTTCATGTCATGTGTACGCCATGCAAACAAAAAAACATCATGGTTGGGCTTAAAATAAGTATGTAAACTAAGTAAAATGCGTACGGAAACAACGTAATGTAAGCACGCGAAAAAAACAAACGTCCCTGACGTAACTTACTAAAGGAAACATGGGTCTCCTGGTTAAAAGTCCGGTGCTTGTTGGACACATTCACCTCCTCTCCCGCCCACCATCAGAAGTCTTTCTCGCTCTTTATACTACATCACTAACTCTTACCGTTGCATTTATACACAGATGCGTTTACATTGTGGTCAATACAGGATACGTGGCGTACAAATCAGAATTAAAAAAAGGCGTTCTTATTGCACGCCTTGCGTATTATCTTGGCATTCATATGGGGAGGTTTATCATATAGACATGGTATTGATCTTCTCACATCTCATAAGTATTTTCAAAAATGTCAAACCCTTACTTTAATCCTAGTGGCGTGAAAAACACTGTCTGATATGTTTTTGTGTCATAAAGTCATTGCATGCACACAGCAGATCGATGTAAACTGAATCTATGAACACCGGCATTCAAACTGAGCAGCCAATGAAAGATGAGATGGAAAGAGAAGGAACGAGAGAGAGAGAAACACATGGAAGGAAGAAGTGATGAGACAGAGGTAGAGGCAGCGAGAGATTTCCAGACTTTGGGAGGACGTGTGGGAAAAGTGAACAAGAAAATCCTTTAAATCAACAGGCAGCTGCAGCATATGGAGTCGGATTTGTTGCGAGGTGTCATCTTTCTTTTTTTCTTATCGAGCTTCTTTTCTTCCTCAGTGATGTGGCGGCCAGGGATGGAAAGCTAGATAAAAGTGACGTCTTTTCTTTTTTTTAACCAATTGGAAATTTAAAAGGGGACGTCACCCAGATCTCACTTGTAATCCTGCAGCCATTGTGGTACCTGGCACACCAATCTGTGGGAGTGAACTGGAGTCAAATGGAGCGACTGAAGCGTGGAAATTCAGCTTTTCTTCTCGTGTCAGTCTGTCAGAAAAGGCAGAGCGCGTTTAAGTCGATATAGTCTATATCTGTCAGACGCGGCGGCGAGGTGCGGACGGCACAGTCTGTTTTGATTTGGATTACACAAGAGACAGAAATACATTAAAGAGTGGGTGAACTTCACATTGGCTCACTGCAGGTGAGACATTCTACATGAACCTGAACTGTGTAGTCCATATAGTGCCTTGTCAAACCGGGCTGCAGCTACAGAAGAGGGACATTTCTTTCTGAAATCTTAGCTTATATCCAATTTAGAAAGGATCTCCAAGACTTAACAATGGGAAGTTCTATGGAAAGAGCTGCTGTATGTTCATCAATCAATGACATTCCTCCAGCTCTCACTGTGTTATCTGAGGAGAGTATAATGTAAAACACTGGTTGACAAAGACAATCAGCATCAGTAGAAACTAAACATTTGGTTCCAGTTTACACTGAATAATAATTGAAGTCTCCCTGTTTAGCATTTGTAAGCAGTATGCAAACATTTAATGAATGGTTTATAACACACTATAATGTAGTTACACCCAGCTATAAGGACATTTTAAGTATTTTTAATGTACCGTATGTCATAAGTTCTCATATGAAAACACATCTTATATTATTATAACTGTGTTTTACTTTATTGTCAGTGATTATCTGTTTGTATACCAGCTTCCACATAGTTATAGTCGTTGACAAATACACTTATATCTGCTTACAACTACATTGTAATGTGTTATAAATAGGGCTGTCAATCGATTGACATAGTTAATCACGATTAATCACAAATTAATTGCACATTTTTTATCAGTTCAAAATGTACCTTAAAGGGAGATTTGTCAAGTATTTAATCCTCTTATCAACATAGGAGTGGACAAATATGCTGCTTTATGCAAATGTATGTATATATTTATTATTGGAAATCAATTAACAACACAAAACAGTGATAAATATATTGTCCAGAAACCCTCACAGGTACTGCATTTAGCTTTAAATAATATGCTCAAATCATAACATGGCAAACTGCAGCCTAACAGGCAACAACAGCTGTCAGTGTGTCAGTGTGCTGACTTGACTATGACTTGCCCCAAACTGCATGTGATTATCATAAAGTGGGCATGTCTGTAAAGGGGAGACTCGTGGGTACCCAGAGAACCCATTTACATTCACTGATCTGGAGGTCAGAGGTCAAGGGGCCCCTTTGAAAATGGCCATGACAGTTTTTCCTCGCCAAGATTTAGGGCAAGTTTGGAGCGTTATTTAGCCTCCTTCATGACAAGCTAGTATGACCTGGTTGATACCGATGGATTCATTAGGTTTTATAGTTTCATATAATACCAGTATCTTCACTCTAGCTTTCAAACTGAGCCCACTACTACCTCCGAAACATCGATTGCATTATTGTGTCAAAGAAATTAGTGGCATTGAAACAAATTTGCGTTAACGTGTTATTATGGCGTTAACTTTGACAGCCCTAATAAACACAAAGCTACCACCTGCAGCCGGTTAGCTTAGCTTAGCATAAAGACTGGAAACAGCTAGCCTGTCTCTGTAAGAAGGCAACAAGATCTGCCAACGCCTCTAAAGCTCACTAATTAACCCGTCATATCTTGTTTGTTTAAACCGTATATACAAAGAAACTGATGGTTTTATAGGGCTGAGCTATGTCTTGGCCAGACGCTGTAACTTCTATGAGAGTGGTTTCAATCTTCTCATCTAACTCTCTGCAAGAAATAGAATAAGCCTGTTACCCAAAATGTCAAACTATTCCTTTAATCAGAAAGTTGCCGCCCCCACAAATGGCAAGATGACAGGCGTGGAAGTGAAAACATTCAAATGCGGCATAATTTGACTGTGACACAGTGTAATAAAGTGAAATGTGAGCTTAGTATTGTCACCTTGTTTGACCACTCTTTGTGTATCAGGATCCAAAGTTCTACCAGGCTATTTTTTATTTTTACGACAGTGATACTACACTTTTAATCATTAACTTATTCTACTTCATTTCCCACTGGGTGCCCAACATTTCAGTATAAAAATCCAAATCCTTTCTGTTCCCATTTATTCAAACCCAGGACACATTTCAGTTCATGTTAGTTGTGATAAGCAGCAGCTTCACTCGTTACTGACACAGAACACGAGGCGTATAGAGTAGACGGTGTCCAGGGTGTAAACGATAACGTTGAGGATCGTCATGAAGGTGACCACCACCAGTTTATCCCAGAGACAGAGGTGGCCACAGTCAATGGGTCTCTTACTGGTGTGGATACTGTACAGTGGCCAGATCACCATAGCCGTCACGTACATCACTGCTGCCAAAACGTTGTAGACGATCACAAGCTTGTCGAAGGAGAACGGAAAAAACGAGGTGAGCTGTCCGGTGGAGAGCAGGATTATGACGATGGCAAAGATGAAGCACAAGGAGTACACGGCCACGCACCACTGCAGCTCCGGGGAGCCGGAGTACTGGCTTACATCCAGCGACGTGAAGATGAGACAGGCGAGGAACGTCTCAAGCATCTTCATAATGCCGGGCAGCGTGGAGAGGAACCCGCTGTTCTGTCCGCTCGGACGAAGAAACGTTAATGCCACCTCGCCCGCGTACACCCCGAAGCAGACCCAGGACACCACGGAGGCGCCGATCTGGCGGTGGCAGATGCTGCAAGTGAAAAAGACGGGGTACATGACGGAGGCGGAGAGGCATATGAGGCTTGCCAGCATGGCGAAGGCGGCGGTGAAGTCGTCCCAGGCGAAAGGCAATTTGGCGTTGACGGTCGTGAACTCCAGGATGAGAATGAGGAGGGTGAAGAAGAAGCAGAAGCACCAGGTGAACATGCACCACGCCCAGTAGGGAGATGGGATGTATCCCACTGTCGCCACCAGGCTGAAACACATACAGGTGAGGATGGTCGCCATTATTCGCATGGCGCCCACAGGCTGGGTGAGCGCCCGCAAGTCCACACCGACCATGGCTGGACCGGATGAGTCTGTCGTTTCCAAAGTCAGAAGATTCTCCTCAGTGCATCCCTCAGTACAGCAAGGCCATCAAACCAGATCCTGTTGAAGAAATCCATGTAGACCAGAGCCCCGAGCAGGTGTGGTCTGAAACTGAAACTCAGAGTGTGGTGGTGGTGGTGTATATTTAAACAGAGCATCCTGGGCTTATCTGCACACTTTATGGCCCCTGTTTCACTCCACGGATTGGTTGAATGTTATCATGTTCACCTCCCGACACACATACACTGGACTCTGGTCCTCAGTGCAAGCCCTGTTCAGAGGCTAATCTCCAACACAATGATGGGGTGTGTAGGTCGCATCCAACGGAAAATCACTCCTATCCTGTCCTTGAGTTCACTTGATTTATGGTCTCTGGGTGATACAAATGGGAGTTTGGCGAAGGGATTTTATAGATTTTAAATCAATTATATTTCAGGTTGCTATAAAAAGTTGAATGTCGGGGATTTATCTCTTTAATAGAGCCTTTTCGTACCAGCTGTGACAGCGACGCTGGTATTGTTTTCACCTTGTGAGTTTGTGTTGAGTCATCATGGCAAAATGTGGTCCTGGACCACAGACTGTATATAAGAAGTGTACGTAGTCACCGTGACGTCACCCGTTGGTTTTGTGGACTGCCGTTTTGAAGTCTTGGGTTCGGCATTTTGGCCGTCGTCATCTTGGTTTTTTGCAACCAGAAGTGACACGAGAGGGTGAAGCTGAATGCTGAATAAGACGATTTTAGGCGACCAAAAATGTTACAATTAACTTTCATGAACTGAAAACACACTTTGAAAGTTGTAAGACGAAAACATGGACAACTCCCAGACCGGACAATGCCATGGTAGCGACCTGTCGACCGCAAGGTAGCCCCGCCCTAAAGCATCCCCTGCTTTTTGGTTTATCTGACTCTAAATGGGACCATAATTTACTAAATGAACATCATGCTGTATTGAAGAAGACTTGAAACTAGAGATTGAGACCATAAACTCATGTTTACAATGTTTACTGAGGGAATAAATCAAGTGAGAAGTAGGCTCATCTTCTCATAGACTTCTATACAATCAGACTTCTTTTAGCAACCAGAGGAGTCGCCCCCTGCTGGCTGTTAGAGAGAATGCAAGTTTAAGGTACTTCAGCATTGGCTTCACTTTTCAGACCCCGGAGCTGCCCACTGGTTTGGACTTTTGGTCAGAGAAAACAAGACATCACCTTTGACTGGTCCGATTTGGCGTCGCGGCTGGTGTGATCCCATCGAAAGATGATCTTTAGCCTTCTAACAAACAGACAACAGTATGATGTTTTAGTGTATTTAATTTAGCATTATGATTCATTACATCACTGCTTACATTGCCTGCAATCAAAAGCAAAGCATTTATGTACTATGAAAACTCCCTTTTTGTACATTGCACCAACGAGTTTTAAAAAAGCTTTTAAAAATTCCCCTACAGTATATGACAACAGAACTGTTATTCTGAAACAGATCCTCCTCTCTGTCTTTTCTTTCCTTCCTTCCTCTGGTTATTTTTTCTCTCTCATCTCTTTATTTGTGTTTACAAGATCACCTCATACAGTATCTACCCCTGAGTTTCCATTTTGACTTTGTAGAGAGCAGTAATGAATGGACTGGTCAAAGGTTATGTAACCTCCCAAAGTATCATTAAGATAAGCAAGTGAGGCTTTAATCCTGACCGATTACTCACTTGCTTTTGTTATATTGTAAGAAGAAATATGTGAACCGCCTCTACTTCCTTTCATCATTAAATGCAGAGGAGTGAATACATTTTGTGACTGTAAGAGGTTTGTTTAAAAGCAGCAAAGTGAGAGAGGAGTTGTGAGGTTGAAACCTATACATGTAGCTGCTGTGTGTTTCACGGTGTGCACACTTTGACACACCTTTGCAAACATCCTGAGAAGGATAGGAGAAGTCCAACTGTACCTGTTCAACCATTAAACTGATTATTTAACCATTAAACACATTACTCATTTATGAGTCATGCAGTCATGATTGTAATCTAATACTGAGGTGCTGAAACAACAAAAGCATGCACAATAAGTCCACACTTTTACTACATTTTATTCATATTTCACACGCTGAGATCAACAAGAATATATGCACTTAATGAGTTTTCAACTGAGAAGGACGTGGTCACATCAACGCTGTATCAAAATGAGATAATTAATAAGGATCAGGAGGAAGAAGCATTAGAAAAGAGATCGGGTTCACATCTTTCTGACATAAAAAAATAGACACAACCACTGTTGTTTCATGTCCTCAGAGAATCATGAGCGGTAATAGACACCCTCATTCAGATCAAACAAACCCGAGTGTGTTGGATCATCATGAAAACAACAGTGAAATAACATATATTTAACAAAAGTTGCACAAGAGATGCTTTACGTTCTCCTGCTCCTGAAATATGAGACGTATTTGCAAACCTACGATCTGCTGACGAAGAACACCAGCCTAAAAGAATAAACAGTATCAGCGATGTAAGCAGCCAGGTTGAAACAGGTCATGAAAGTGATCACCACTAAATTATCCCAGGAACATCTAACCCCTTTCGTGCAGGAGCTCGGCCTGGGATTGTTCTGGAAGCTGTACAGCGGCCAGATGACCACAGCTGTGATGTACATCAACACCGCCAACACGTTGCAGCATGTCAGGACTTTGTCAAACGGTGCGGGGAAGAGGGTCAGAAGGCGGCAGATGGTAAAAATGATGACAAGGAGGGCAAAGATGAAGCAAATGGAGTAGACGGCGACGCACCACTGGAGACCCGGAAAGCTCGAGTACCGGCTGTCGTCCAAACAGATGAAGATGATGCAGGCCACGAAGGCCTCCAGGACCTTGAGGAGGCCCGGGACCGTGGACAGAAATCCACTAATCTCGCCGGGTTTAGCCCGCGTCAGCCCGACCTCGATGGCATACAGGATGAAGGCCAGGCAGGAAATGACGGTGGCGCCGATCTGTTTGCCGCAGCTAGAGCAAGTGAAGAAGACGGGATAGATGATGGATGCTGCCAGCACCTGCATGAGAGAAAATAAGTGTGAAATGAGTCGTTCTATAAGATACTCTCTAGCAGTTCATTTGACTTTGATTATGTGTACAATTGAGAACCGTGTTGTGTTAATCTTTTAGCACCAGTTAATAGTAAACATGCATATTTACAATATCCTGATGTGAAACGTGATTATCATTATCTGTTTTGGGGAGTTGTGATTATATAAAAATATGCTGTTGAAGTATTTATAGTGGAAAGCACAGCTTTATTATCTTCACCAGGCGATAATGAGATGGGACGTGTGCGTGAGTGTTTGTGCATCTCTGTGTCTGTCCACAGCTAATCTCGCATACTGCTGCACCAAACTGCAGAATATTTCGGATGCTCATTTATGGCTGCATGCTCTAGGACCTCATGTGGTTGCAGTGACTCCAAAAACCCCCCCAACTTTTATTGCCTGTTTGATACTGACATTGATTGACTGCTGACTCCTCACTCACTACTCTTAACCTGCCCCTGGCTGGTAGGGGGCGCAAGTGAGACACAGCAGGGGAAAACAGCATGCTCAGTTTTATTGTTTTAGATGGTGTGTTTGGCTATCAGCTTACAGCTAACGGAACTACACGCAACCATTTTGGACTGAAAACGCTTATTATATTTGTAATATTTTATTGTTCGACACAGGCCATTTCGGTAGAATATGACAATAGAATAGAAATAATTTTGTTTTACTTTCGTACGGCGCTTTTTAGGCGGGCGTTTTACTGCCGTCCGGTACTCGCTTTCAGTCCAAAAAGGCGGAAGCGTAGCTTTGCTGCTGGCTGGGCGCTGACGTTGCAATGGAACGAACAATTTACTTTCACTTCTTGACAATATACGTTATTTGCTACATGCACAGCCGCTGCTCTGCGGCCAGAAATATAGTTATTCCGTGGCTTTTTATTGGGCATCAACTGCAGTTATAACCCGCTAGACAGAGCTGAGATGCGTGCCTGCACAGAGCCGGTGCAGACAAATGTCTGCATAGATTAAAATGAGTGTATCTGTTGTGCACAAGTGAAAAATATGTCTGATACACTTGCAGTCTAGACGGGGGTTAGACAATTGTGGTTTGTATTATTTCAATCAAACATTGCAGCAGTGGTTGTTGCAGACACACCTGGCGGAGATCTGCACTTTTTCTAGATCTAATGAAACCTCTTAGTTTTACATCATTTTACATCAACAATCAACATATACATAGCTCACATACGGTATTAGTTTAAAATGTATTTGCAAAATGTAGACTTTAATATTCTATCTTTAATATACTTCACCAACAACCTGCAACAAGTTTGTCCTGAAAATATCTGTAGAAAAAGACAAATAACAAGAGAGTAAAACAGGGTACACACCATTAGAGTAGCCAACATGGCAAAAGCGGACGTGAAGTCATCCCAGGAGATGGGCAACTTGGCGGCGAGGCTGGTGAACTCTAGGAAGAGGATGAGGAGGGTGACGCAGAAGCAGAAGCACCAGGTGAACATGCACCACGTCCAGAAGGAGTCGGTTCTGTGGCCCGCTGACGCCACCAGGCTGAAGGAGATGCAGGTGAAGATCACCTCCAGTATGCGCACGATGCCCACAGGCACTGTCAGCGTCCCGAAGTTCAGTGTAACCATGGTGATTGTAATCCTGTGGATATTCTGGATAGATATTTAACTAGATAAATCTCTCTCTTCACCAGCTTGTCTCCTCTATCCTTGTTGATTTAATGTTTTTGTTCTTGTGTTCCTTTGTTGGTTCTCGTCAGTCCTCGCCCCTCATCCTGTTCGTGCTGCCTGCATGGCGGACACAAGAAGGTGAATGTGGAACCTTTGGCCGCTCTCTCGACAACGCCCTCTCAGACCTTCTTCCTCAAATGGCCAGTAACCAAATGTTTAACGCGCCGGTATGTGACTCATATGGAGTGTTTGTGTGGTGGGGGGGGGAACTGTTTGTGCTTATCAGTTATGTGCACGGTCAATAAATTCAGATATTTTACAGCAGTTGTGTGTAACAGGAACTGCACCCAGCCTCTCCTATTCCTCATCCATCATGTTTGCTATCTTAGTGGCTTGTCCACCCATCAATAGTTCAGATCTGTCAATGTGTTACAGGAGGCTTAAGAGCGCTGCAGTATAGAAATGTAGGTGTGAGATACTGCAAACGAAACAATATCTAAGATTTAGGTTATAAGTTTTGCTTTTTAAGACTGAAGTAATGAGGGCTCTACTGTTCCAAATTAAAAACACACACAAGCACCTTTTACAATTTAATCTGAAAATGTCCTCTTGTCTAACTTTGAATTAGCTGTTTAACTTCTAAATGGAAATAAATACATTACAGGAACAGTGTGGAGCTTTTTGGGGGATCTATTAGCAGAAATGGAATATAATATTCATATCTTTGTTTTCATTAGTGTATAATCACCTGAAAATGTGAAAGTTACCTGCACACAAAATAAATGCTTGGTTAAAGGGACTGTTTGTAACTTCTTACACGTATAAATCAATTCGGCTCGGTGTCCCAATGCGCGCTCGTGTGTGTCTACGCTGTTCAGACTCAGACTCCAACACAAACTACACGGAAGCACCAAAACCACAAAGTTCTATCTAGTGAAGCCCGTCTGTTAAACAGTGTTGGCCGCGGTCGGAGGACGCGGGGGAGACCGTAGCTTTGGTCTCCAGGACTGGAGTCTCTGCTGTACTCTGCTCCTCTGCATGCGCGCACACTACGCACTGCAGAAGACTTCGTAGCTCTGAGAATATCTAGTGAATGTACAGTGGACGTTTGTGCAGAAATAACTGCTGCAGCTCCTCCAGACCAACAGAGGTTTCCCGTGTCTTGTGAAGTGACGGAGCTCCGCAGAAAGAAACGTTATCGTCTCCAACCAAAACTCCGGTGTCTCCCCTGTTCCCTCCGGCCGCGGTCATGAGGCTGAAGCAGGAAAAGCCAACACTAGAATCAGCATTGATTCATGGAGAGACCTCCGTCTGGTCAGCTAACATTACTGCCAAGCAGCTGAACTATAGAGTGATATTGTGCTTTTAGCTGACGTGTGTCGCCTCA
>CAKAOI010034355.1:6179-44387 GCA_916701655.1 Sebastiscus albofasciatus | reverse complement strand
TATTTATATATATATAAATGTATATATATATAAATGTGTATATATATAAATGTATATATATAAAAATGTATATATATATAAATGTATTTATATATATATATATATATATATATACATATATAAATAAAATATATTTATATAATATATATATAAAACCTTCAGGATCATAAACTGCCTCTTAACTTTTTAAAGATTTGTGTAAAACAGCTTGCACAGACATTGCTGTATTGGCTGATATAACTTCAAAAAATAAAGTTATGGTAATTAATTCTATTTGAAAGTTACATTAAAAGAAATATAGTGCTCTAAAAGTGATTAAAAAAACTCTACTACCATCAATTAAATGTCAGATAAACAAACCAGAGAAGCCGGATGATCTTCACTACACTACCGTCCACGTCTGTCAGCTTGAGCCGGCAGTGCCTCTGGGTGGCCACGACTCCACATTACAGCTCAAAGAAACACCACGACCAGGCATAGACACTGTACACACTAGATCAAAAAAGAGGAGTTGAGAAGAAAATGTAGATTATTTTTATTTAAAGCAGACACAGATGATGACAGTGGCTTCTTTCTCTATAAGTTTCTTGCTGCAAATTATCCTCAAATTCCTTCGTGATGGATTTTATTCTCTCTTTCATTTCTAGTCTCATCATTTGCTATAAAAATATAGATTATAGCTGCTTTAAAATAAAATGGAACGCATGCTACTGATTGGAGCAAAAAACAATACAAAGACTCACTTATTGATGGTGTGCAAATGCAGATTACAAGACAAGGAAAACAAAACAGAGACTTGTTCAAAACAGTCTATCAAATCAAATTTATTGAATCTTAAAGGGGTGCTCTGAATTCACAAGTTGCAGCTACAGTACATAACTCCTCTCACATCAATAGTTTTAAGCTATTTCGTAAAACAGTCCAGTCCTCTTTTCAGATTTCAGAAATTTCCTTCAAAATAAGGTCACGCTACAGAACAAAAAAAAAAAAAAAAGAAGACAGATGCATCAAATCTGATATATATATGTATGAAAAATTAGAATGCTATCAAAAATAATGTGGGGCAGGAAGTGTTAAAGGTTGTGAAGGTGCTGCGTTTAAGTCACACTCAACTGCGAGTGATATTACGGACAGCAGGTCAAATCTCCAAAACATACACATCCAGACAGATGAAAGGTCTAAAAACAACATAAAACACAGCAAACAAATTCACAATATGTCTATGCTTTAAAGGGGATCAACCTCAAATAGAAAAAAAAAAACATTATGGGATTTGCTTGAAAATATTGATTAAATGTTACAAATCAAATGCTAAAAAATATTAATATATAGGCCTTAAATTTAATCAGAATTAAAGTAAATGCATAGCAAACAGTTTCAACCAGTTACAAAAATGAATGATTATTAAAACAAACTGAGACTTTTCTTGATGATTGCAGTGAAAATGACTCCTTGGATGATGATGATGATAATAAACACGATAAATACAGCCACAACCTGTAAACACCGCCTGCCGACTTTCACACTGACTCATGTGGGTTATCACAAGTAGATTTTACACAAGGCACCACTGGAGACCAAAATCTGGTTCGCCGTCTCCACAGATCAAAATCAGTCCCAGCAACACAAGTTGGGTTTTTCGCTTAAAATCAAAGCTCAACCGAAAATCTGTACGATAAAACGTCTATTTCTTTGTGCAGTTCACCACCAGCCTATTGCCGCATTCACATCATATCAGAAGAAATCAAACAACTACATATTGTTGCTACGTGTTTAAAGACACCACTTTAGATGATATAGCTAGGTTTCTGCTGCAAACAACACATGTTCCACTTGTTACTACTAACGCCGGGATCAAACTACACCATATCTATGCCTTTTTGAGATGGTCAAGACTACACTCAATCACAGCTTAGCGATGGGAAAGGAGGCACCTGATACTGACTTCAAGGTTCCACCTGACGGCACCAAAACAATCCTTCATATCAAATTAATTCACTTCTTTGTGCATGGACATGCATGGTCATAAATGGTGTCAACCTAGGTGAGAGATGGCCAAAAATAAATAGATTTGTCGGTACATTGTGAGGCGTTCCAGATGCTATGACACACTACACGGGCGGTAAAGAGCGATCGGCTCATTTTTAGTTCCCGAGGCTATAGAGTGCTCCGAGGTTGACGTATTTTCGTACGACAAACAGGAAGTTAGCATTGCCCTGGGTTCCCTCAACAAAACGCCAACGGGATTTTTCCATTGGGTTTGGGATTATTGCAGAAAATAAACTCTGTTCAGCAAGATAAATCTTCACAAATGAACTTTCTGAATGTTAACATGAGGCTAATTACTGCACTAAAGTGTTAGCATCAAGGCTACAACTTAATAATGTGAGATGACTTGATATGTAAAGTGTTAGCTTGAAGTGATGAAGTGACTCTTCAACAGCCAAGTCCTGCTCAACATAGCATAGGCCTATGCTAAAGTATTAGCTTAGCATGCAGCTTGCTATCACTTAACAGTGTGTGATGGCTTGGATTCAACTAGCACTCAACATATATGAAGTGATAGCGTGCTGTTTGCCATCACTCAAAAGATTACATGTGGTCTGCAACCACTAGTTCAATGTGCTAAAGTGTTAGCATGATATGTACTTTCACTCAAAATACTGTTAGCAAGAGGCTTAAGTGTGAAGTAAAAAGCTAAGGTTAGGCTATAAACGAACAACAACACCACGGTCGCATGAGCGTGAGTAAACACATCGAGGTTGTAAACGCAGACGAGTCAGCGTGATGCCGTTTAGTAGTCTTATGTAGCCACTTGTTAGCAACCGCCTTTTTTAACACACATAAAGGCTTCAAAATTCATGAATGGGGTGTTTATTGACGTATTTTATATCATAAAACAAAACATGAAAATCTCTGTGTTAACCACAGATATTATTTCAGGCACCTAACTAACTTCCTGTAGCACTCTATTGTGTAGTCTGATCCCAGCGTAAGACCATGCAAAAGTTACTCTCCATCCATTAGCTAGTATCTACATCCAACATGACATGAACGTGGCATTAGACCACAACTTTTTAAAACCTTTATTCAGCCTCGTCTGTGGGAATGCCTAATAGCCACCTCCAGTTCAAATCCTGCACGCCCCAGGAAAAGATAGACCAACCCTGAATCCATGTGTGTGTTACAAAGCAGCAAAATTATGCAAAACGTGTAATGGGTTTCCCAACTTAAATGTCTCCTAAACATTACGTTCCCATACAACTAAATTGCATTCTCAATTACGTTTGTAAGGAAACGTAATTTGTCTGGATTACGTTTGTCTTTTACGTATCACAAATACCTTTGTAAGTCGACATAATATTACAAGCAGGTGACGTAGTATATTGAACGACCGTGAATGAAAATACATTAAATAAAAACATTGAATAATAACGAGTACTTTCCCCAAAAGGCCGGTGTTCGCGTCCTGTGTGAAACGTAGTCATTTCTCACGTTTTTGTTTTGTTTTAAGTAATTTTACTAAGCCTAATTCAGTAGTTTTGTTGCCTAAACTTGCGTTTTTGTTTTGTTTCAATGTCATTTTAAGCCAAACCATGATGAATTTTTTACTAAACCTAACTAAGTAGTTTTGTTGCTTGTTTTTGTTTTGTTTCCATTTATAACATTAATCACATGTTTAAAATTTTTTAAAAGTGCGACCTTAATCTGGGAGAAAATACCCTCAAAACCTATTTTGGTTTTGCAGTTTAAGTGTATGGGAACGTCATTTTGTGGGAGACACGGTTGCTTAAATGATGGGAACATGGACACCAAAACCAGCCACGGTTGTTGAATATTGTGCTATTTACAGCAACTCGAAATTGAAAATACATGTCATTTACCTTCAGATGATATAACCCTCACTCAAAATAAAGTTAGCAAGAGGCTGAATATTGCGCTAAAGTGTAGTGTAAGTGTAAGATAAAGTGTTTGCATGGACTCTACTACATTAATGCTAAAGCGTTAGCATGCAGTGAACTCTCACGGCTTGTGCTAAAGTTTGCGTGATATGGCTCGACAGTGTAAGATAGTGTTAGCGTGAACTCTACAATCGTTCAACATTAAAAACGATGCTAAAGCGTTAGCATGCAGTGAACTCTCAAGGCCTGTGATAAAGTTTTAGTCAACCACCACTCAACATGTAGCCTGTTAAGTGTTAGCTTGGAGCTTGATATGGCTCGACAGTGTGATAAAGCATGAACTCTACAATCGTTCAACATAATAACAATGTTAAAGTGTGTTAACAGTGTCAAAATAGTGTTAGCAAAGAAGTTGAATATTGCTCCGCATAGTGTAGGCCTATGCTAAGTAGCGTTAGCATGGTGTGGCAGAGCCATCGCGGTTCAAATGTTCATTTTGGTGTCCATGTTTCCATTCCCCATGTGTTTTTGTTTTACTGTGTAATGTGAAACGTTTCAGTATGGTCATTATGTAGGACTAACATGTCACTTCCCCATACAGCTGACTTAAATATACTGGTAAGTCTCCACTAAACCAACAAGTTGGTGACTCTCTGGGACCCAAAGAAAGGTGGTGAGTCTGGAGGGTAGTTGTGTTTTTTAAAGTGAGAAGTGGTTCACTTTGCTATTAAGACAAATCATCTACAGCATGTTCTAAAACACCGAGAAGCAAATGGTTCTCTCTCTTCATATCACTACAGTTACTTTGATTAACTGACAATCTTTGGTTTACCAACCCTAAGAAGTTGACGTCATGTCAGAAAGCATAAATACAAGAAACAAAAATCTACACGGAAAAAACAAAACGCTTCATTTAGAAAAGAATCAGCATACCATTCCAGATGTGATCATCTTTGTCTCACAGTTTCATCATCTTAAAATAAACTTCTATTACACACACATGTTAACAACTTCATCAAACTTCATCAAACCCTGAGCAAAGAGGATGCACTTAAGACTTTCGATAATAAGAATCTAACAAGTGAAGATATGTGTACTCTGTGCATGCCTTGAACCTTTCACAACTCTTGACTTGAGGGATTCACAGATTTAGGATCAGATGCTGTTTATTTATGTGGCAGTGATCCAGACTCCTAGCGATGGAAATAATGTGGCTCGTCTTTCCTTTGCTATGAAAGTTACAAGATTTACATCGTCAGGTCAGTGTGATCAGATCAGATCAATTAATCGTTGTTTTTAAAATATCGATATAGGTGTTATTTTGCAAGTTTAGAAATTACATTTGAATTTTGGACACTTACAAATATATAATTTAGCTTTCTTAATTAGCAGAGGGACACAATGAGAAGAAATGGTTAAATAAAGAACAAACAAAACAAAACAAATATGATGATCAAATTTATGGAAATGTTACTGAAAAATTGTGGAATGTTATATTTTCTATATGTATTCCATGATTTCCAAGCTAAGCCTAGAGATTTAAATCTTAATGAACCTCAAATTGAATTTGGTCCATTTAACAGTTCCCGTACCTGTCTGTCAAATTTGGACCTACTAGTACTGGGCAGAGGGGAGTTTAAAATGACTTTCTGAAAATCTAAATAGTGATTCTAGTAAAAGTCAATATGGGCATTTTCTGCAAAGTACAAACACGCTCAACTTTAGGGTGTTAAAGAGCTGCGACTACGCCTCAAATGGTTTTGTGTCATGATGTTATAAACGCTGTTTCAATGGCTTTTCTACCCCGAGATAAAATAAGAATGAAATTCTGACAGAAATGTAATTGTTAAAAATGGTCATATTTAAATAATCCAGTAACACTTAACAATGAATGATAAATTGTTTCAATAGGGAAATGCCCGCATAGGCCGACTAATCCTAACTGCTGAGTGGACAAGCAGATAATCCTGACGACAGATGGCAGCAGAGAGGAGGGAGGAGGAGGGTTTGCTCAGCTCTCAGCAACTTCCCATCACTGCAGATACATCACATCAGCCAACAGACTGAGGGATTGAAAGAGAGCAGCAGGAAGTAGGTGACACACAATTTAAAAAGGAATGACCTGCAGTTTTTAAATCTTAAATACAGAAATACAAATGGTCGGCTTGAGTGACCACCATTGGTTTTGAATATAGTAAATGTTCTGAAAAGCTGTTCAATAAATTATAAACTGAAGTGTAAAGAATAAAATTGATGAACAACTTATGAATGTCTTTTTTTTTGTGGCTCTGTTTTGCCTTGGAGGTCAGAGGTAACCACCATTTCAGTTACACCGCTACATATCTGGAGACAAGTGGGTGTAAAGCTGGGCATACACTGTACAATTTTAGCCCGTTTCTGGCCCGAATTTTGAGCCGCACGACTAGCAGAAAAACGCAACCTTCCTCTGAGCTTTCAAACCAATCTTTATTGACAATTGTCAACAGCCAGAATGGGCAACAGGAGCCGATCGGCCGGGTTTTTTTTCTCTATTTTACACGTACAGTGTGAGCACTCCGGTCGTGGCTGACGATCGGACCGTACAGTGTGAACACATAAGTCGTGAGCTTTGGCTTTACATTGTAAACGATCTACTCATACAGTAGGAGTAGGAAGTACACAACAACATCTATAAAATGGTACAGTGTATGCCCAGCTTGAGAGGCCGAAGAGTACAGTGGGAGAGTTCGGGCTGAAAGCAGCACACTGAACCTGGGATGTTTCCAGTTAAGAGTGGCCTGGTCAGCAACGGACAAAAGGAGGCCTGCACTCTGCTGGGCTCCAGCCAAATGAGACAAACAAGCCCATCATTCAGCAGCTCGGCTCCCCTTACTACCTCGTCCTCATGCTGCTCGTCAGCAAACCGGCTGTCCGTCTACCAACAAGAAGACTCATCACCTTTTCCCAAACACTGCTGTTTCCCACCAGACGACGTGGCATACCAGTGGGTTTAACCGTAGCGCAGTGCAGGACAATGAGATGCTCCACACAGGGCGCAGCAACACTGCTGAACCCACAGGGGTGTAACGATTGATCTACTACGTCGATGTATTGATTTATACCCATTTACTTCCAAGGGAGGGAGGGACGAGGGACGAGGGAACCGGAAGTGCTAAAATGCTAATTCATTCCCAGGTTTTAGGACTCATTCCTGTAGAACTCTACTGTATATAAAGATGGACGATGCGTCTCCATTTCCTCCCGCTGTACCAGAGTGAAGCCAAAATATCCCGGATACGGGAGCTGCCGTCTTGAGATTTTGACGTAATGTGGAGCCAGAATCTGCGCAGCAGTGAGCCGCAGTATTGAGGTGCCGCCCGAGCCAATCACAAGCCGAGTACGGCCACGGTATTTGACGTGTACTTTGACTTTGTATTTTGGCCCATGTCCCATCCGCTAACATGGAGGAGGCGGGCTTTACGACCTATACTGCAGCCAGCCACTAGGGGGCGATCAAGATGTTTTGGCTTCACTTTCGGGGAGCTGTCATTTCGTCCATCTTTATACACAGTCTAGATGTTTGAAAGACAAAACTTCTTTTAATTTGAAAATTGAAAGAGCCCTCAAGTCACGGGGCTGCCACTTTTTTTTTTATTAGAAATTTGAACATGGGGAAAAACATTTTATCTGTAATGATTTGCCAGAATCCAAAATTCACAGTAAGCTCAACAGGCCATGCCATGCACACCAACAAGGGACTCTTCCTAAAATAAACTGTCTCTTCGTTAAAGCAAGACTATGTAACTTAAGAAAGAAGAAAATAAAAAGGTGAATTCATATCTTTGCTTCTACAGCTATAAGGCCTTTACACAGCAGGGGCATTTTGTTTGTTTGTTTGCATGTCAATATATTTTTTCAAACTGTTATTTTTGTCATGTATACTTTCACACAGAACGCAAATATTGAGCAGCAAAAAAGCGTAATTTTTTTAGGAACAAGGTTGATATTTCTGAGTTTTCACACTGCGAATAAAGTTTATCAACCAATCACATTGTGCAGAATGGGTAGAGATGCGCCTATATTTATAAATCATCACCACAGAGGCTCCATAGTCCGAACCAAGACTGCAGACTTTATTCCTTTCAACCTTGACAAAGGCAGCGCTGACCACATCCACTCCTTCTGTTCTTACCTTTCACAATAAAAGCGCTAGGCGTATAATATTTGCGGGTGAGTATTTCACATTTTTGTTTATTCGTCACAGCCCCGATGTGTAAAGGAGTCTGGTATGACCAGTAGCTGCTAATAGCTTAATGTTACAAAACGTTAGTTAGATATTGTCGTATAACTGACATTTCTGAGTTCACTTTATAACTTTTCTCTACTTGTAATCATGTCGGACTAAGTTTTAGCATTCACAATGATCCAAAACTTCACAGCGGCTGCTGTTCAGCAAGAGTTACAAAGGCTCGCTTTAAAATGAAGTGGATGAAACTGGCGATCATGACACAAAACCATCCGAGGAAGTCATGCGTGGAAACATTTTGGATTTCGAAACCAAAGATTACAAAAAATGTGGATAAAAGGTAAGGCTTTTTGCTGCCTTACAGCCACGTTATCAAAACTTGTAAAGCTTGCTAGCCATGTCGGTTCTAATTCGAACTATTTTCGTATTCGTTTAAACTTGATTTTTTTGTAAAAGTGACAGCCCTAACAAGTCAGTATCCAAACAGGAAAACTGAGCTGCAGTTGTAAACTTGTTGGTGTATGCTACAAAAACTGTTTCTTTTCAGCATTACATGAATTTAAATTAATTAAAACACTGCTGAGGTAAATTTAAGAGACAAGCAAAAAAAACTGAAATGCAACACGAGACCATGAGTTGTAGTGTGGAGTCCCAGTAGAAATGTACAGTAGAAAGAAATGTATGGTCCCAAAGAAATAACAAACGGAGGCGTGGATCAATTTCGATATGACATTAGTGTTGTATACATGCACCGCAGCCTCTTTTTGCATAGATTGAACATTAAAAAAAGGCCATAAACGCACACTTAAAATCAGTTAGTTCACTATAAAGCTTGAATGACCAAGAATATTAAGAGTTAAATTAACCTCAGGGTCTAGACTGTGTATGAAACTAACCCTGCTGCATTCTTATGAAAATAATATCTTCTATTTATTCTTTGATATGCATGTGAAACATGTGATTTTTCTCTCATAAATGCCTTTAAGATTAATGTCTTTATGCAACCGTGAATCCAGCAACAACAACGAAAAATTGCTTTGCATGATAAAAACAAAAAATGGTCCTCTCAGGTCTAATTACGAGATATAGGTTTAAAACTATTTTTGTGATGAAACTAAAATGTATAGCTTTAAAAACATTAAGTATATACAACCTTGTGTGAAGTACACAAGTGCATATAAATCTGTGGAGCCTAAACAGTTACTGGATGTTATAAATCAGGAACAATCACTCCTGATATCCTTCAATTTTGTGGCTGATTGCTCAGAAACTTATACATCTGTATAAGTTTGCCCTGGCGAGCCTCTGCTCACCTTATTGCTCTGACCTTGGCCCTGAGTTCGTCGCACGTTAGGCATCACCACGTCCCCCCATCATCCCCCTTCTTACAGGAGAAAATCTCCTTAACATTTGACCTTAAGTGAACCTCAAAGACGGCGTCGTCCCAAGCTGCCCTACATCAGCATTTCTATGGCGGCTGCAAATGTTCCAGTGTCGTCTAAACGGGAGATCGTGGATTCAAAAGATGAATCTCTCAGTAGCAAGAAACCTAACTCTGCTCTGTGAAAAACCCTCATACATGCAAATGATATACACCTAGAAGTTAAAATCCTATTTTGTAATCTTATCCCCATCATGGCTTTACATTATTATTTAGACATTGAGAGCAGCCTGGTTGTAATTTTTTCAAAAGGTGAGGTCTTTGTATCAACCTAAAATAAAATGTTTTTACGCCATGCATATCACGAAAAAAACTGAGAAAATGAAGAATGGTTTCCACAACTGAGGTAATCCCTTGTTGGTGCCACCATTCTCCAACTCCCACATTGGAGGATATTGCCAAACTGAATTCCTGAAAGCTTTCTAGAGCATGAGTGCAGCAGTAAATTAAAAGCATACCCTGTCGAAGGGGATGGCTTCTGGAAAACAAACGAGCCAGGGCCGTAAAAAGTGTTACAGTGAGGGAAATGGGATTGTTGCTGCAGATTTGCAACTGATGCCAAGATAACAAGCTGTATGGGACACTACAAACAAAAAGAACAGGGGTGAAAAGTCACATTAACGGGGGTGTTAACAAAATGTAGCTCTAAAATGTGAATGAGGTGACATGTATTCCTCACAACTATTCCTGCTAATACTGCCTGAATTTGCCACCCACGACTATTCCTAAACCTTCTCGTCGGTGTGATTAGTGAATGGATGGGAGAGGAAACGCAACTATCCCGACAGCAGCAAAAATCATTAAAATAAATACAACCTGTCGTAACAGCCACAAACACTGTAACAGACCTTCCAAGTCAGCAGAGGCTGTAAACACAGTAGGAGTAAAGAGATAAGGTAATGTCTCTCCGTGGAAGCTCTTCTTCAGTTTCTGGTGCTTTTTACTCCACGTTTTACTCTCAAAGTGAAGCAAACATGAACCTTTCTTCAGTGTTGTAAATGTTGACAGACGCAGTGTAGCACTTCAATAAGATCCAGGCAAGAGCCAAAATCCCAAAAAAGAAAAAAAAAAAAATCATCAGTAGTAGAGCTGGATCGGTGGAGTAGGTCCACCTAGGCAGCAGATTTTGTAACGGAGGATTTAAAGTGTGCGGAAAATGCCCAGGAGTTGTGGGACAAGAGCAGGCAGTCCTGGTGTACTACAGTACAATGGTGGGGTTTGAAATGTGTTAAAGTCAAACTAGTGCCTTTGCAGAAGTAGTTGCGTTAGTAGCTGAGTGTGCGGCTTGAGCGAGCAATCGTGAACCGGATATCAATCATCCTTAGAATTGTCAGTGACAGGGGCCGCAGGAAGCGGGTCTGGCATACGGCTGCGCCGGTAAAGACGGTAGCCCTTTCGGCAGAGAAGGACGAACCAGTAGACCTGCGGCGCCAGGATGCAAATGTTGCCCAGGTTGGCGGACAGTGGCAGATGGAAGGGCACGCTGTAAAGCGGGACGCCGTAGTGGCGGCCGTACACCCAGTACATGTAAGGGAAGAGGGCGATGCGGCACATGAAGAAGGTGAGCAGCACCATGCCGCCGTTAGCCTTGTGCAGCCAGCAGTCCTGGAGGCTGAGCTGGGGGAGACAAACACAAAGAGGGAGGGATAGAAAAAGGACGTGGATGGTGAGGACATTTTAAAGAAGCACTTAAAGACGTATAGCACTTTTCGTACAGGTTAGTGCAGAACAAGTGTGGACCGCAAAAACAACAGAAAAGACAAAACAATCTAGCAATTTCACAATTTGATAATTTGAGACCGATGCATGCCAGACAATAAAATTATAAAAAAATTAATAAAATAGAAAAAAAGCTATAATAACAGTAATAGTAGTGAAACAGTGTGAAGTAAAAACTAGATTAATAAAATAATAAAATAGAATGAAATTGTACAACTCAAATACAATAAGTGGATAATAAAAGAAAATAGAATACATTTTTACATACAAGAAAATAAGTAATCAATAAAATAACAATAAAATATAATAAATATACAAATTAAATACAATAAAATAAATGATTACTAAAATAGAATAAAATTATAAAACATAAAGACAATAAAATAAGTAATTAATGAAATAAAATAGAATAAAAACATACATACAAGAAAATAAATGATTATTATAATAAAATAGTACAACTTACATACAATAAAATAAGGGATTAATAAAAAATAACAATAAAATAGAATAACATTATACAACTTACCTACAATAAATAAGTTACTAATAAAATAACAATAAAATAGGAATAAAATGATACAACTTAAATACAATAAAATAAGTGTTTAATAAAATAAAATAGAATAAAATTATACAATTTACATACAATTAAATAAGTGAATAAAATAATAATCATCGTTAATCAAAGGCCTGGCTGAATAGGTATATTGAAGTAAATCTTGAAGTCATGTATGTAAGACTCCAGACTGCTGAACTCTGAGAACATTTCTATTATTTTCACTCAAATAGAAATTCTAAAACAACCAGGACTGAAATCTTAAAGATTGCCTCTTTAACATTAGCATGCTTACGGTAGACATGCACGTAAATTCAAGCATGTTAGCATGCTCATGTCAAAATGTGCATGGTGATTAGCTAAAGCTAGGGCTGGGTATCAGTACTCGATAACTCAATACCAAATAAAAAAAATTAAGTTGCTGAGGGGCGTGTACTGAGGAGCAAATTTATCGTTTTTGTCTTGAGAGCTGCTACTTCTATGCAGGGAATCGCAGGCTTTGATATATTGCTGTTTTTTTCACTTTGGCTCGGCACTGATCTACTGTGCACAAAAATCCCTCCTCCTTCAGTTCATCTGGAATGACTTTATAACTGTCACTATTTTTGTGGACTTTATTTAGCATATTCTGTATGTTCTCTTCGACCCAGATGTCAAGCAAACATCGACAAAGTCCAGGTCAGTCCTCTCCCACTCATGTCCTGACCTGTCATTTACCTGTGTCCACCTCAACAAATGCCTGCGCAGGCAGCCAGCCTTTTGGTTCACTTGGAAACGGTCCGAGCTCACCTCTCGCAAGCAGTTGGGGACCAGTTGTTTTGGTCCTTATGAAAGCGCTTTAAGGGTACTGCTATTGGACAATACAGTAAGAACACTTATTTTTTTGAGACCTTAATTCCGGGGCTTCAACCATTGTTGCTACCTCATCATCATTCTTTATAAAGTCACGCCAAACAACAACAAAACACATGTGATTCTATGATCTTCTTCTTATCTGTGATGTGAGAGACTGTGGGAGCTGCTGGTCTACACAACAGAGATCAATAGGAACCAACACTGCTGTTGAGAGCAGTAAAAACGTCTGTTAGTGCTGATCCAGTCCAAAGGAGGGCAGCGTTTTTTTTTTACAGACAGAGATGAGCAGTGGAGCTTTGCTTTGCTCTTTTTCTCTGCTGACACCAGATGTCAGCAGAGACCTGAAAGCCCGCGGTCCACTGACTTCAAGGCTCTTCTATTCTTAGATTACTTCACTGAAACACTCAGTCAGAGGCTGACTGCAAAGAACACGTGTGCTGGTCAAAGTGCAGGATGTAATACCCACTGTATGAACTAATGAAGGCATAACTGCTGTTAATGGGTTAAGAGGCAGGAAGGGTGAACACTGCCACGGCTTCTCAGCTGAATGCCACTCACCGATTTTTTGTTTCTTTTGGGTGAGCCATGCATCTTAATTATTGATGGTACAGTGACAAGCTACATCCCAAAATGAAATGGAGATACTCAGGTGATGTGCAGTGCCTTGCATCATCAAAAACCTGAGTAGGAACTGCAGAAGAAAAAGGATGAATGACTTTGTTTTGCCCAGGCAGAGAGCTTAAAGGGACAGTGTGTACTGTAGCAGTTAGGTGGATCTATCGGAAAAAATGGAATATAATATTAATAAGTATGTTTTCTTTAGTGTATAATCACCTGAAAATAAGAATCAATGTGTTTTCGTTAGATTAGAATGAGCCGTTTATATCTACATAGGGAGCGGGTCCTCTTCACGAAGCCGGCCGCCATGTTTCTACAGTAGCCCAGAACGGACAAATCACACACACTGACACACACAAAATTTGTACTCGAACACACCACAAAGACTACAGCCGATGGCCAGTTAGCACGTACAGTACATTCTGTGCCTGCATGAGATGAAATAACTCTCCACACCAGAAGGCGGCGGTAGTGGTGGTAGCATGTCTATCAGGCACGTTCAGTTTGGCTCTTTTCCGTTGCCGCGGCATGGTGCCCCCATAGTTTCAGCCTGGAGATCAGTTGTTCGAGCACCGGAGCATTGTAAAACACACTTTATTGAAACTCAACAGCAACCAAATAAAACACACCAAAACGGTCTTAGTTAGTCTTTCCATTGTTCCAACAATTTGGTGGAAATAATCTCTCTTAATTCATTGAGTTAGATGTGAAAATGTGGCGGCTCTACACCCTGTTTTTCCCCTCTGTCTCTCTCTCTCTTGAATAGTATTTTTGCTTGAACTGCCCATCCTTTGTTACAAGAGAATTTAACGCTATTTAATTTAAGGAGTTTGGCTTGGGTTGCTGGAGTGGGAACATCCCCAAATGCAGCAGGACAGAGCCTCTAATGTTATCCTAAACTCTGATATAGTAGCATCCAGGATCAGCTTCCACAGAGTGGGGAAAACTATAGAGTGGATGTGCTAGCAGAGAACAGGGCTTTTTTAGCGTAACCTGTTCCTTGGCTTTGGAAGTACTGGTTGGTTCCTACTGTAGGTAGTAAGCTAGTTAGCCGGACATGAGAATGTTTGCAGATTACGTTAAGAGCAGACGAACACTGTTAAATCTATTTCTTACACTTTTACTTGTGTTTTTGGAAAGGCTCACTCTTAGAGCCCCATGGATAATATTTCTGCACGTGGAAAAATCCAAAGCTTGACCTATCACATTTGCTAAGCTATGATTGGACAATCGCTGCTTGTTTAGCAAATGACTGCCTAACATGGCTGTATGGTAGTTGACCTGAGCGCCAAAGTTAAGGTGGCCAATCTTGAAATGTTTACCAAAACCTTCGGCTGTGAGAGGTTGAGATATGAGTGACAGCAGACAGTAACATGACAGACATATGACTCCCCGGGTTTGCGCCTGGTGAATGCACATGTGTACGCGCCATCTCACCTGAATAAGTATCTTCCCCAGGGAGACGAAGGGTGTGCTGAGCTCTGTTAGAAACAAGCAGCCGATGAAGAAATCCCCCTGGTCCCGTCTGAAGAACTGAGGAGCAGACAAACAGAGCACACACCGAGTGAGCAAACAAACACGAGCATGGAAAAACAACACAGCTGACATTCAAGGACATTTTCTGGAACAGTCTCAGTGGAAACATGCTAAGAGGCGCTTCAGAAGACATTACAGGGCAACATCAGGTTTTAAACACACAAATCTCTAAAGTTTGATTCTGGACTGAAAATATGTTTACCTTTAAATAGTTATATATAATATTCTGTATAGTGTTTTATAGCAGGAAGTCTTGGACAGGATTTGGACCGCCTCCGTTGAGTTATCAGTCGACAGCAGCTCTGTAGCGGCTTGGTGGACCTGAGAGATGTCACCGAAACAAAGCTAAAACCAAAATGGTTCCCTTATTGTTGCATGCTGCTGTCTTTGATCAAAACTGCAAAAACAAATGAGCTGCGTTGTTAAGAGGTCGTGGTCATTTCACGCATTTCTGTGAGATCATATTGGGTTAGACACAGCCCTAGGGATGTCTATGGCAAGCCGTTTTAACATTTAATAGCTAGACAGGATATTCATTAGAGATATCTGCAACGCCAAGATATCCCAAATTCTATTTTGACTTATCTTAATACAAAGATAAATAAATAAATAAGCAAATTAAAACAAAAAATATCAATTTATGTCACATTTTATCAATTAATTAATGCATACATTTATTTTCAATGTTATTTTTGCACATTTATTGGCGTATTTATTTATTTATCGAGTCATTAATGATTTATTTTTTGATTGTGGCATGTTCCGTCCTGCACATTAATGTATGTGGTCCAGAAGTACAGACTTTCTGTGACCGCAATCTTGATCGACATCAATCCCTACAAGCCGGTTGAGCTCTACGCTAGAAACTCTAAAATTAAATATGAATATTTGACTTTATTTTCCAATAAATACTTTCAAAAGTCTCTTTAGCAGGGATACAAGTACTCTACTGCACACGCACAGTCGTACTGAGCATGTTTCAATCCTAAATTAGATTTAGGTGGATTAAATTTAAGACCGACACCCAGATTTAAAATCCTTTACCGGATATTGGTATGACAATCTCTACGTTTTTTGCACAACGCCACAACCATGAAGGCAGACGTCTTATTCTACCACAACTTCAACATGGCAACGAAAAAAAGGGCGTGTGGTGAGGCGAGCCGGGGCAGAGGAGGGAGTGATGTCCTGTACATAAGTAATGAATGAAGCTTTCAAATATTGACCAGCAGCACAGTGCTGTGTGGTTAGAGAGGCCATCCTAAAATAGGTGAGATGGATAAAGAGACTCCAGACAAAAGACAAGCGCTGTCTGGTAGCCTAGCTCGCTGCGTGCTAGTGATGAATAAAGCATGAGTGGCTCCAGACGTGGCCTCGCCATCTGCCCATGAAAGAATGATTGAGACCACAGAGGGGAACTTTACACCACGACTAACAAACTACCTGGCTACCTCATCCCGCCCCACCTGCCATGGGCGTAGGTTACCTTTGTCCAACCTTTTTGAGACTACCTGAAAAGTATAGAGTAATATAGAGGGCTACTTGTTTGATATAATCTTCCTGAATAATATAAATTAGCTCGGTTTACCTTTAAATAATGAATGTAATATGGAAGACAGAACCTACCAAAATCAAAAATAAATAAATGACTCAAAGAATGAATACATAAATAAATATTTAAATAAATGTAGCAATAATATTAAAAATAAATGCAGCCATTAATTTATTGAGAAGATGTGACTATTATTTTTTGCAAATAAATGAATACAAATAAATACATAAATAAATAAAAGGGAAAATTAAACAGAAGAGTAAATAAATAATAATGCAATACAATAATACAAAGATAAATAAATAAAGAAGCAAATATCAATTTATGTCACATTTTTACAAAAAATGAATGGCTACATTTATTGTCAATATTATTTGTTTGCACTGTAGTTATAGGTTATATATGGTATGTCTTAATGTAAATATTTGTACATATTTCTTATATTCTCATTTCTTATTTAAAAATTGTATTACTTACTTATATTAATTTACATATATTGTGTTTATATTGTAGCATTATGTACATGTTACATACTATTTTTATTTCTATTTTCTTACATCATACATCTATTTTAGAGCAACTGTAACACCCCAATTTCCTCCCGGGGATCAATAAAGCATTTCTGATTCTGAGTATCTTATGAGAACAATCAGAGGCTCCTCAAGGGGCAGTTTACAGTGTACCAGAAGTACTCTAAATGCATCAGTAAAACTATTCCAGTAAACTATTATATTGTATTATAATAAAACATATTGAATACTTTTACTTTTGATATTTTAAGTACATTTTGTTGATAATACTTCTGTACTTTTATTGGAGTGCACTTTTGAATGCAGTACTTTTACCAGTAAATAAGTATTTTACTTCAGGAAAACAACCTGAATACTTCTGATGAACGTTTTCTAAACACACTATTCTAATACACCGCTCCCCTCAACTAGTTTGCCTGCAGCCACGGAGAACAATAGATGTATTTGTGGTTGCTAGCGTCTCATGTTTACCAACTGTACAAGGACATATTTGAGCGCTCTGCCACATACATTAGCCTGTGTGCATTTACAACACGTGAACCACAATTAGCCACGAGCTAAAAGGTTGACATGAACATTAAATCAATGTCACGTATCACTGCACACTGTAGTGCTTCACGCCAGTCAAATCCCAACTCTCCCACAGCTCCTTCTGGTTTGTTCTGTCCCGGGTCAGTATGTTCCAGGTCCACCTACAGGTCTCCTCCTCCACACGAGGCAATCCTGATCCAAAAGCCTGACCCATCTCAACTAGCCCAGGAGCAGTGGTTCCACTCTGAGTTCATAATCTTATCTCAATCAATGCAGCTGCAGACCAGCAACTCCCTTTTTCTGCGAGGTAAAATTCCTGTTTTTGTGAATTGAGTCTGGTCTGGTGGCTTTGAAGACTGTGATATAACAGCTTCAGTTCTCCATTGGAAAGGGCTGTCTGACGGCGAGGTAAAGTGGTAAAAATATTCTAAATATAGCGTACACTTAAACTTATATTGATTGAAGTGTACGTTTAGAATATTTTTACCGCTTTACCTCGCCGTCAGACAGCCATTTCTGACGGGGAACTGAAGCTGTTATATCGCTTTCTTCAAAGCCACCAGACTCCATTCACAAAAACAGTAAATTTACCTCTCAGAACGCGGGACCCCACTTCAAAAAATCCGAACTAACCCTTTCAGTTATTTCCAAACTTATTGCAGCTAACTTTGACTCAGCTAGTGCCATCATTGACATTATTCATAACCTTATCGAATAGCTTTGTTTCCATTTGTTCCAGAACGCAGATGGACCCGCCCTTTATTTACAGCTGTGCTTTTCCTACTATGTCCAAATGTCTGCTGTAAAAAAGGCCTATTGCTAATTCAAAAGTTTTTAATATAATGTCTAACATTAGAGCAACAAGGTATTTCTGAAATTAGCCCCGCACAAGTTTTCCAAATATAATATTTATTCAATACTTAATAATGTTAATGTTTCGTTTTTTTAACTGTCTTGCTGGATGACTCCACCAGCTCATGTGTTACCGAGGCGAGCCAGAGTGGCATAAAGCTGATGAGCGAGGGAACAAGAGGAGAATGAGAGGGAGGGGTGGCGAGTTTAGAGAAAAGAGAGGATGACTGCAGCTGGAGCTGAATAATGTAGGGTAATGTGATCTCATATTGCCACTGCAAACAAAAGGGCCGGGTTTCTACTGCACCTGGCCTGCTAACCTGGGTACTACTCGGAGAGGAGACATGTTTCTGTAAACTCTGAGGCATACATACACTCTATCGGCCGGTAGAAGACAGTCTGGAGAAAGCTCCTGAATAAACGTGCTCAAGTGCGAGGTACGTTATCAACACTGAAATAGCCCGAGTAAGGCATTACTCAGAAAATGGAGCACTACTATGAACTTCCTCGCATGCTTTACTGCTCAAACTGTGTTCACAGTGAACTCGGGTTTAACAGTTCAGTGGGTTTCCAATTTGCCGTTCATACCTGCACTAAAAGTCATCATGGTCCACAGTACCGCTCCTCTTTTGTCGCCTGCTTCCCTCGCTTAACAACGGACTGTGTATTCATCCATTCAAATCATTTTTTCCATGCTTTCTTTCTCTACATTAAGATCTTTGCTGGTGTCCATTTTCCTCTCGACATTCCTCAAACACTCAGCAGAAAACAACCTGCACCTTTCATTCTCTCTTCCTGTCCATTCTTATTGGATCTGTCCACTTACAATTCAAGGACGTGAAAGAAAACAATTATTATTTGTTGCTATTTGTTCAAAGAAAGTAATCAATAACTGATAGATTACTGTTCCCTTCCCTTTCCTGCCATTTACTACATTGAAGCCTGAACACTTGATATTCCTTTGAACTGATGAAGCTGGACTGTAAATGGAGTACACAGTAAATCAGTAAAGTCTACTGCAGAGAAAAACCTGAGGACTTCATGGTTAGAGTTTGACCAATACTTCAGTATTTAAGTACTGGGATTTAATCCTAAAATGTATACTGGCTCATTGGTGTAATCCACCTCTGATGCTTGAAAAGCATTACCCTAAAAAGCAGTTGAAAAGTCAGAGTGAGGCACGATTAACTGTTCAAACAGGGATAATGGTGCATGTTCTCGAACAATTATTCCTCCAAGGCCTTCAAATTGTGTTGATGCAAAAATATAAAATGAAAATTAAGGTGTGAAAAAAAGAGAAGTTCAAACCCAGTAATTCTGCAGGTAGCACAGTGAGATAATAGATGTTTCAAGTACAGGTGGATTAGCATGTTTGCAAATTACTGTACTTTGTATTTAAATTTTTGTTTTAATTAAAATGTATTACCTCCTCTCCACATTCCTCTAGGTCCATCTCTATCAGGTTGAAATCTGACTTGCAAAGACTTGAAAATTACTTGATTGGTAATCCATGGCTGTGAGCAGCATCATGTTTATTTTATTGATACCACTTAAGTAATCATTAGGAGATAATGCAGCTTAAAGCGAGGATTGATTTGAAAACCATGCACTACATTACAGTGCACACTAATAACGCATTACTGGCAGCGGACAGCACTGAGAGAAGTCATGACTTATCACGAATCTCTTTGAGGTAACGTATAATGTCAACACTATCAGTATAATACTTTTTAGCTCGCACACGCTCACCTAAATTCAGTAGGACTGATTTTCTCCATTAATAGATTATTAATTTGGTCTATAAAATATCAGAAAAAAAGAGAAAAAATTACCTGTAATCCTGTAAAATCATGTAATTAAAAAAAAAGTTGACATGAACTCTGCATCTATCCAGTACAGGTTAATTAACATCGAGGGGAGAACACAGGGATATAAGTAGGTGTGTTAATTTATTTTATTCAATTCTTTATTTTTATTTCTTTAAATTTTTTTATTATTATTTATTTAAATTTTTTTTATTATTTATTATTTTTATTTAAAAAGTAAATAAAAGTAAGTAAACATTTTTTTTTTTTTAAATAAAAGCAAGAAAGTAAGTACATTTTAAAAAAAGAAATTTATTACAATTTTTATTGTATTGTATTTTTTTATTTTATCATTATTATCATCATAATTTTTTTTCTTACTTTGTTTTTCAATTTACAGGTACTATCTGTTATTATATGTACATATTATTTTATTTGTTATGGTTTAGGTTGTTGTAGTCAATTTTCAGGATCCAAAGCGCAAGTTGACATATCAGAATTCCTTGTTTGGTCCGACCAATAGTCCAAAACCTAAATAACATAATCAGTTTACTATCATGGAAAACAAAACAAAAAATAGCAAAAAAAAAATCATATTTGATTTCCTAATTTGGCTTGAAAAATTACTTATTTCTGTTGATCGACTAACTGATTAAACAACTAATCATTTCAGCTCTAAAACTCTCTAAAATAAGTCAAATGTTTCGTTTACTATTAACAAAGAAGGCTAGTATCTGCTTTTTTTTGAAAATGTACAACATAGAGTATGTGCACCAGTAATGAGCTTAATAGTAGCTTTGGACAGCAAAATCCAACTGAAATATATTTACTTTTCAGCGGCAATAACAACTACAAACTGGTGTCAATATCACACAGTGAACAACCCCATGAGATCCATGAGAGTTGTAGTAAACAGCCGGTAATCCCTCAGTGTAGATGAAGATCTGTGGTGCTAATCGTTTTAGCATCAGCGCTGCAGGACAGTGATTCCAGGAAGCTAGTGATCCATCACTACCAGTACTGCCTGCATTACATTCAGTTTTGATCTTAATTATTGGCCTCGACTACCGACAACAACACCTCATCAATGCTGCCTCATTTTTCTCACCACCCTCCCTCCTTGCATCCCTCCTCACCAGTGTGACAGGCAGCAGGATGGTGAGCAGCGCGATGTGATGCAACACCAGCAGGAACTCTCTGCGGACGAAGGAGTTCACGGTCCTCAGCGAATGCCGCTTGTAGTCCTCGTGCCCTTTGACGCGGAAGCGGTGGTAGTGACTGAGGTACATGGCGAAGATGTCGTATGTCATGTAGGGTACGCCGTACCAGATGACAAAGTAGGTGGCCAGCCAGTGCCTGAGGAAGAAGAAACAAAATACATGTAAATACTCAACATTAGATGAATCATATTAAGATTGCCATCTCAACTCATGCTTCTGTCTCGTTTTTTTCATTTGACAATGATTTCGCCATGTTTGCATTAGTGGGGAGATCCGTTGCATCAAACCAAAGTACTACCAAAGTGTGAGTTACTCCACGGGACAAACTGTGTGCAAGAGGAGGGGGGCAGGACAAATAAAGGGCAGGATGTAAATAAATTAGGGCTGTCAAAGTCAACGCGATAATAACGCGTTAAGGCAAATTCGTTTTAACGCCACTGATTTGTTTAACGTATAAACGCAACTTGAAATTTTTAGGTGGTAGCGGGCTCAGTTTTAAAGCTAGATTGAAGATACTGGTATGATTTTGGCGAGGATACTCCCATTTTCAAAGGGGTCCTGTGACCTCTGACCTCAAGATATGAGAATGAAAAAGGGGTTCTATGGGTACCCACGAGTCTCTCCTTTACAGACATGCCCACTTATAATCACATGCAGCTTTTTATTTATATTTACATTACTTACTTTATATTCTTATTATTATATTTTGTTTCATTTTGTTGCATAAAAGCCAAAAACATTTTTTTTAAAAAGCAGCATGTCCTTTGCCAGTAATGATCATATTGTTTGTTCTGCCTACATAAAGACAATATGGATATTTACTCCAAAAAATGGTCTCCTCAAGAATCATGTAAAAAAAAAAAAAATCAATTTTGAGTGGGAACATTTTGGCATTACTCAACATTTATCAGTCTTACATAAGATGAGCAGGTCAAACAGGCCATCTCTCAGTCACTGATGAGTTAATGATTAAGTAGTATTAGAGCAGAGATGGCCCACTAGATAACCTTTAGTTTCAGTAAAAGTTAACACACACACAAACTCATTTAACCTATACGTCTTGCCTCTCTCATATAAGCATGTGCAGGCTTATGTAAGTACAGTATAATAAACAGCTTGGATGGCAGCAGCACTCTAATGAGCACCGATTACCGTGATGGTTAATTATGTGGACAGCACGGAGTAAAGCTGCAGGGCAGAGCTGAGCTACTGACCTCTGACCTCTGACTGGGCTCTTCAGCTCTTAAGGTCAGTGAATGGAGATTAAGAGCAGCAAGGCAACAACAAACAGCTCAGGGTAGAAACATCAGTATATATTTTCAGTTTTAAGGGCAATGGAAAATACGGAGGAACTTATTTTGTGAGCACACACAGAACAGTCTTCTCCATGTAAATACATGTGCATACCAACTAGGGACATCAACGGTTAGCCATTAATCGGTTAACCACCGAGAACATGACCGATTACGCATGTCGGGGGGCCAAAAGGACACTTCAGCACCCATGTTAACCAATTGAGCTGTTCAGACAGGAAGGATGCACCGTGGCAAGCTCTGCGCGCCGGGCCCGTTGTGTGTGCAAAACAGCTGGACACACACACACACACACACACACAAACACTGGGCCTGGTGCCGCGGAGCAGAGCGTGTGTGTGTCCAGCTGTGTCGTTCTCAGAGCGAATTAAAGAGCAGGCGACGAGAAAGCAGACAAATGAGTATTGTAAACGTTTCAATTCAGAATCGATGCGTCATCTGATCGCCTTTATAGAGACCAACGATCAAATCACGCGTCTGTGACCTGATCAAAATGTGGCAATACACTTCAACAAAACCAACAAAATAAAAAGGCATTTACAACAAAAAACATTAAATTTGATGGATATAACGCTTCGAAATGCGGCGCCAAAGCACACTGAGTCAGAGTAAAAGGAAAACTCCTCTTGTGTTTTACGTCATTTTGCTCTTAAAAATCAACCGGTTTAGTTACCGGTTAATGGGTGTCGGGCCATCAAAACACATATTCTATACACTTTCTCTGTGCTGCATCTTTCAACTGATCGGACGACTGCTTTAGGTTCAGGTAGTTTAGAGGAGGGACTGACCAAAACAGGAATAATATTAAAGCTACCTGTTTATTTGTATATATACAGTAGCTCTGCAGCTTTACAGCATATGTATTGTTAGTACTGTAAAGTCTTTTTTGAGGTTTCACTATTTAAGGTATAACTCCAGTTTATTACAACTTTGGCCTTGTTTTTGTAGCTTTAGGCATTTCCATTGGTTAAAATGACAACCGCTCAATGACTGTACTAACCGAACCAGGGACTTGTTGGACTGTTGCACAACTATTACATACAGGCCTGCTAATTATTTGATGAGGTGCCAGAGACATAGAGGAATGTCCTGCTTAGTACATATATTAGTCACAATTATTATTATTAATAATAAGAATAATAATAATTAATAATAATTTAAACAATTTTTATCTAAAAAAAAAAAATTACATGAAAAATGAATATTAGACAAAAACTCTTAAATAACAATATCAGTAACAACCTGAAAAAATCAGTTGGGCTCTAGTGAGTGCACCCAAAATGTTGACAGCAATCCCTTATTGCCTACGTAAAGCAGGGTGGGTCAAATTTGAACCAGGAAGTCATATGTTTTTTAAAAATCCATCTGGTCATATTTCGTGTCCCATCTGATTTATTTGTTGTGATATTGTTGTATAAAACTCCAACGTCAGTATTGGAGGGTTTTTTTTCCCCCACTGTAAAAGTCAGCGCAACAGAGGCAATGAGGTCTAAATAAAGTGACAGATTGTGATGGAGTATTAAGAGTATTCATGGGTCTGACTCTGGAGCATGTGTCTCATAAGCTCCGGGCCGTGTGCACGTCACAGGACAGCAGAACTGAGCAGCGCTGTGGAGGACTTAAGCCCTGTGGGTGAAGGGGAGGGGCGGCGGAGATTAGCAGCCTGAATATGGGCCTGCCCAGGTCTGGCCGCTGACTCAGTAGGATTAATACGCTAGCATTAGCTTAGCGGCACACTTCACTAAACGGCACGGGGAGGCTAATGCTTTGCTAACGCTAACTTAGCTTTTTTTTGTTAATCAGACTGTACATGACGTAACAATTGCTTAAGCATTGAGGAACCACTGTGCTGCACCTTTCAACCCTGTGACGTGTCTATGACATAATGCAGTAAAGTCTGAAGATCATCAAAATGAAAACGGTGTTGTGGCAAACTGTCTAGTACAGATATAGCACAGCGGTACAACTGCTTTAACTCAATTAAACACAGAGTTTCTTTAAAGTTTCTAAATATTTGTCAGTTGCTTTTCCAAATATCTATTTACTTTTCAAAATCCACCTGAACCACTCTTCACATCGGCATAAAATAGATA
This sequence comes from Sebastiscus albofasciatus, assembly GCA_916701655.1. Classification (NCBI taxonomy): domain Eukaryota; kingdom Metazoa; phylum Chordata; class Actinopteri; order Perciformes; family Sebastidae; genus Sebastiscus; species Sebastiscus albofasciatus. Next base: position 19,636 of record CAKAOI010034355.1, on the reverse strand, counting down.
AAATAGATTTAAAAGAAAATACGTCCCTTTTAAAGCTGGCTCCTCTGTTACTGCCATTGTTTCCCTCTTCCAAAACACTGATGAAGAACACCAGGAGCAAATGCCAGGAGCTGAGTTTTCATTAAAACTAAATTATGACTGGTGTTTTAACTGCATGCCAAATTAATCAGAGCTTACCATATGACTAGTTGCTGACAAGCAATGTATCATTTAAAAGGCTATTCTTCTAAACTGAGTCCGGCATGTGACAACAGGGGTGGAGGGGAAACCTGGGGCAGGGGGTCGCCTGTAACAATAGGAACTTTACTGTATGTGCTGCATTTGCACGGTCAAGTTGTTGTTCGACCTATAAATAGCCAAGATGTGTGGAAACAGGCTATTTTGTGAACATGTGTGCCAATGACAACATCAATAAGAATAACTAAAAGGAAAGTTCTCTGGATTGCTTGAACAACTGTCTCGTGCATGGTATTATGTCATTTATCGTGTCACTTTCCCTTCATCAGGATTCCTCCCGGTGAAAGATCTTGTAGTGTGTGACTGCCTCTGTTGCCGGTCAGTCATGTAGTGTGAAAACAACAACGACTTAAAGACTCCTGATTACAAGACAGCAAGTTGTGTAGTGTGAACTTGGCTTAAACTCATACCTCTGACATAACACTGATGGCTACCGGTAAGACAGTGAAATGATTGAGTGGGGAAATCAGTGGGGTTCAGAGGTGTATGGGTGACCACATATTTAATTTAGGGATTAATGACATGAAGTCTAACCTGTCGTTAATGACACTGTCCCGGCATGATGCCACAACGATGACTCCTGCTGTGGTTGCCATGACGGCATGGATGGAGGACACCAGTCTGAGAAAGAGACACATAGAGAGAAAGGGTCATATAAAGTGAGCCAATACATTCAAGAACATTCAATATTCATACAGCTTCTAATATAACATTAGGGTATTTGGGTTTTTAGCCATGCCAGTCAATGTGGGTCTGTCAGTCCAAAGTTAGCATGCTAACATGCTAAGCTAAGATGGTGAACATGGTAAACACTATGCCTGCTAAACATCAACATGTTAGCATTAGGTGTTTTCAGACAAGAGGCTAAACCAGTGGCAAAAAGGCTAACCCAGTGGCAAAAAGGCTAACCCAGTGGCACAAAGGTTAACCCAGTGGCACAAAGGCTAACCCAGTGGCACAAAGGCTAACTCAGTAGAACAAAGGCTAACCCAGTGGCACAAAGGCTAACCTAGTAGCACAAAGGCTAACTCAGTAGAACAAAGGCTAATTCAGTGGCACAAAGGCTAACCCAGTGGCACAAAGGCTAACCCAGTGGCACAAATGCTAACCCAGTAGAACAAAGGCTAACCCAGTAGCACAAAGGCTAACCTAGTAGCACAAAGGCTAACCCAGCAGCACAAAGGCTAACCTAGTACAGTAGCCCTCTTCCAACTGGCAATGTGTGCAAGCAGCGCTGGCTGGCTTACGTCACTTCAGAAGTGTCCCTTCAGGTGAACAACTCAAGCAGTCAGTGTACCATCATGGGATTAGCAGTGCTTGGCCTCAACTTCCCTCGTCTATAAACAGACCTGTGACATAGGAGAACTTGGTACATCTCTATTTGAAGTGTCACTGTGTGAGGTGGCGTAAGGCACACATAACATTCATAGGTGTCGCACCCATCTGAAGAGTATACTCACAAGGCCTGAACTTGTGTTGTGTGAAATAGTAACTTGTACATTAAAAAAACGTACTGACTGTGATGTTCTGTGGCAAAAAAACATCAGAGAGATGCTGATTTGTTTTCCTAATGGTTCAACAGAGTTAATTTCTGGCCATTTTAAACAGGACGTTGGATTATATCACCAATTTGTTCAAACTATGAATGGCCGCTTTTGCTCAGACAAGCTCTCTCGCTGGCTGCTCTCCAACTTGGCAGCGCTGACAGTAAGCTGCTTTGAAATCAGAAAACATGTAATTTATTCCCCAACACTCACTGCAGCCATAATAGACAGTCGGCCCTTTAACACACCACTGTGTTTCAGCTTTTAGCTGCACCTTGTGGGTCTGGTTTACATTCACCACCTACTCATCACCACCTACAGCCATGAATGGAGACAAACACAGGTTACCTTGTGAAATTGCACCGACAATTACTCAGCCCTGGCTCGTTATAGATAGCTTGTGTGGGCGAGAAAGAAAACTAATTTTGAATTTAAACATTTTCTTGTGGTTTTTGTAGGCCTTGTTTAGGGTTAATACTGGATTAAGACAGTATTTTCAATTCATATTACCGCCAAAATTAATCATATTTGCATTAGGGCTGCAACAAACAGTTATTTTCAATGTCGATTAATCTGTTGATAATTTTCTTGATTAATCGATTAGTTGTTTGGTCTATTAAATGTCAGAAAATGGGGAAAAATGTTGATCAGTGTTTCCCAAAGCCCAAGATGATGTACTCAAATGTCTTGTTTTATCCACAACTCAAAGATATTCAGTTCACTATCATAGAGTAATTATTCTACGTGAGTCAAGTAACTTCCGTACTTAAGTAACGCTACTTCCACGATCTTTTCCTGAACCTTACTAAGTAGTTTTGTTGCCTAAACCTAACCAAGTTGATCTTTTATTTTGAAGAGACTATATGCATGTATTTTGAAGTTTATTTTGAAAAGACCGTATGCATGTAACCAATGTGACCCAGACCGAGGCTGGAGCGCAAGCCATGACAACGGCGTGACGTTGGGACCCTGTGACCGAGTCATGTGACCGAGCGGACGCTACTGCGCATGTTCCATGTGCCCAAGATCTGGGTACTTTTCCAGGCGGAAGTCAAGCCATTTTGTCTTCATGCGCCAATGAGCAACTTCCATAGATATGAACGGGGACCGCCTCCAACGCTGTATCCAGTTCTCTTTATACATCCATGGTGTTGCTAGACATTCGAAGGAAAACGCACAGAAAATGAGGAATAACTTCATATATTATATGAAATGTATGAGGATAAACTGGGACTGTACTCCTGGAGCTAATCTTTCCGAAAAGAAAACGTGGAAGGAATCATGGGGTTTGAAGGTCTACATTGAGTCAAAAGTCAGAAATATAATCATTTACTAAGATTCTGCTGTGCTAGTAAGATGTTGTCAGTCTGGGTCACTCTGTTCATCCAGCTGGTTGATAAGATATCTCAAAAACTAGAGGTTGGACTGACATGAAATTTGGGTTAGAGATTAACTGTCCTCAGTGGATGATTCCTAATACGACCTTTCCTCTACATCCATCATCAGACCATAATATGCCTTGTCCCTGACTGGTATCGTATAGATAACTCCTCATTTCAACTTTACAAATCAGCCGTTCCTCGTCTATTGCGGCGCTTTCAAAACGAGTAACAGGAATAAATAGAAACAGCACATCCAACAAACGTTCAACTCAAAACGGCGTATCGTGCTGTCATGGATATGATGCGGAGAAATTAGGGCTGTCAGTTGATTAAAATAGTTAATCACGATTAATCGCAAATTAATCACATTTTTTTGATCTGTGCAAAATGTACCTTAAAGGGAGATTTGTCAAGTATTTAATAATCTTATCAATATGGGAGTGGGCAAATATGCTGCTTTATGCAAATGTATGCATATATTTATTATTGGAAATCAATTAACAACACAAAAAAATGACAAATATTGTCCAGAAACCCTCACAGGTACTGCATTTAGCATAAAAAATATGCTCACATCATAACATGGCAAACTGCAGCCCAACAGGCAACAACAGCTGTCAGTGTGTCAGTGTGCTGACTTGACTATGACCTGCCCCCAAACTGCATGTGATTATCATAAAGTGGGCATGTCTGTAAAGGGGAGACTCGTGGGTACCCATAAAACCCATTTACATTCACATATCTTGAGGTCAGAGGTCAAGGGGACCCTTTGAAAATGGCCATGACAGTTTTTCCTCGCCACCTTCCTGACAAGCTAGCATGACATGGTTGGTACCGATGGATTCTCTAGGTTTTCTAGTTTCATATGATGCCAGTATCTACTAGCTTTAAAAAAGAGCCCGCTACAACGTCTGAAAGATCGATATTGCAAGTTGCGTTAATGCGTTACACCATCAGCTATTAATGGCGTTAAAACAAATTTGGTTTAACGCGTTATTAAGGCATTAACTTTGATAAGCCTCACAAAAATATATATCTGAATAATTCAAAGCTATGTGTTTTTTTTTAGAATGAATTATCATTTTTGGCCAATTTTTGACAGACCTAATCCACTCGGGTACTGGACATATTGTCAAAGCCAACAGAACTGCGACGCAGATCTGATTAGAGTGATTATCATTTGGACCCAGCCAGACTCAGGTCCCGGGTCAGGCCTTAATTAGTAGGAACCTGGAGGACCTGTGAATTCCCCTAGAGCAACAAAAGCTTAAGACTTTTAGTCCTGCTTTAAATAATGACCAGTTTTACAAGGCCAATAAAGGCTGCTTTCTTTCTCCTAGTAAATCGTGTGTTGCAAATGGCAAGATTGAGAAACAAAGAGTGTATTTGTGCCGTTTCCTGCTTGAACCTGCTGTCACCTCGCACCAATCTCCATGGGAATGCGGCCATGACACCGGCATCGGCAAGGCAACGAAGGCCACGTGACCGGCGTCTACAAAACCACAGGCCCGAGCTGGAAAAGACTAACTGGCCTCTCTCTCCATCCCCAGAAGCACACACACATTTTACCCCCACGCCTCGCTGCCTTCTAGGGCTGTACGGTCACATACTCTATCACAAGACCCAGATTTTACACAGCCCATTCATTGTGTGTCCGCCAATAACCCCCGCTCTCTCTGCTGATGAAAGGTTGAGGTTGGCGGGGTGAGTAGCGTGCAGAGGGGAAAAAGGGAAGAATGCTCTGCTGCCTTGTTCGGCAATGTTGTCTTTTCTTTCCTGCTGTGTCAGGCCGGTGAGCAACCTCGGCTTCCCTTTCACTACAACCAAGTCTTCCTACTGACTGCTCCGTTATACACGGACGACTAGCTCTTTCATGTTCTGTCACACGCTCAGTGTCTGACAGTCAGGAGTGGCGTTTTTTTTTTCTGCTCCTCCAGTAAATGGGCTACGTAATCTGTAGTTGCATTGGCGCTGCAGCAGAGCGAAAGAAAAAGTGACAGCAGAGGCAAAAAAAGCAAACGGGGTAAAGTGCATTTCATGGCAAGAAGGAAGGAACCCTCCCTTTGGATGCAGATACATCTCTAACTGCATTGTTCCTTAACCACTTAGGTAGGAGTAAATAAACACTTAATCAATTAGACAATCAACAGAAAATTATCTTGATACTTTTGCTAATCGATTTTGTTTAAATACCAGCTGGATCCAGCTTCTCAAATGTGACACCCCTCTAAATTTGTTTTACGAACCAAGAAATTTGGGCTATGGGAATTTCCGATGGTCATTTTTCTAGGGCTGCCTCCTCAATTAGTCGACTAATCGGTAGTTTTGGTCTTAGTCGACTAAGATTTCTTTAGTCAATTAGTCATTTATTATGCTATTATGACTTATTTCCAAGACACTTATGAGCCCATCTCTGATAAACACAAGATTTAAAGTGGTGCTTTTGTGAGACCCTTTGTGAAGAAACTCTCCGTTTAAAATCGACTAATCGATTACTCAACAAATTCCTATGAGTGTTAGTCGACTAAGAATTTCTTTAGCTCTACATTTTCATCAGAGAATTTTTACTTTTTTCTTACTTAAACCGATAGATTATCAAAAAAGTTGGAGATTAATTTAAAGTTGACAACTAATAGATATATTGATTAATCGTTGCAGCTGTTATCGAAATCAATAGTTTAAACAATCACTAGTAGCTGCCCTAAAGTTGAGTGAACTACGGCCTCTATCCAGTGGTTATCATAAGGCAAACAACAACCATCAATGTAAGGGACAACGTCAACAGAAATTTAGAACGGCATCAATTCTTTTAAATCTATTAAAAGACACTTCCCTCATGTGACTTACAACACAATTATATAATCAAATTAAATTTCCCTATGGTAAATATTAGCTCTGAGAAACGCACTATTTTCAGAAGCGTTTATTCAACTGTGTGGTAAGTTTAGGTTTCTTTCACAAGCCAACATTTAGTCCGTTTTAATCGAACTCCGGTGTGGTTCGTTTGGGCGGTTATGAACACAGTAATCATACTATGGTGCGAACCAAACAGCCGGTCCAAGACCGCTTGCGAGAGGTGGTCTCAGACCATTTCCAAGTGAACCAAAACGCAGGCTGCCTGCGCTGGCATTTGTTGAGATGGACACAGGTAAATGACGATTGCGATGAAGGTTAACATGAGTGGGAGAGGACTGACATCTGGGCCAAAGAGAAGATACAGAATATGCTAAATAAAGTCCACAAAAATAGTGACATTTATAAAGTCATTCAAGATAAACTGGAGGAGAAGGGATTCGAGTCTGCAACTCCCTGCATAGAAGTGGCAGTTCTCGAGATGAAAAAGATAAATACGCTCCTTTGTAAACACCCCTAAGCAAATAATTGTTGAAATTTTGGTCCGTTTTAATTTGTGTACTGTGAAACCGAAGCAGACTAAACAGAAAACAAACCAAAAGTATAAATTTCACTTTGATCTGGACTAGCCTAATGGACTATGGCTTGTGAAAGCGCCCTTAAGGTCAGCCTTAAGGCTGGTGGTCATTTGAGACCCGGTGAACGATTAAACTGTGTACTACAGAGGCAGAAAGCATTATTAACCATCTATAAGTCCTTATAAAGAGCACTGCTGCTGTATGAAACTTACATACGTTAACTGTGACCATGAGACTCTTAAACTGAGAATGTGCCGGATGATTATAATCCCTGGTGAAGTCAAGTGTTGTTTTTTAAAATAGGCTAAAGAAGTTGCACCTGGTACTACATGAGATCCTATTAGCTGTTAAGCAGTCATCACTGCAGGTTTTCATTTTTGGTGCTAAACTCCGAATGCTGTATTGTTTCAGAGATCACCCGTCAGTCAAGTAATGTGGTCTGTACTATTACATCTTTTTGTCAGCTCAGACATTATCATTGCTGACACTCTTTACCCACTTCTCTCTTTTCCAGACACACTGGACTCCTAAAGGGAAGTTCCCCCTGTGTGGCAGGCGTGGACAATACAGCTGAAATGTCCTAAGATGGCCACTAGATGATTATGGCTGAAACTATTGGTCAATTACTCGAAAATTAATAAGCAACGTTTTTTAGGGCTGTACCGAATGTCTTTTGTTAAAATTCTAAGCTTTTATTGAGGTTTTCTAATGAAGCTTTGAATGTCTGTTGTCATAATATGTGAAGTTATATGTAGTTATATAAATGTAATTTATGGTGTTGTTAGATTGCTGCTAGACCACCCCGTTAATACAGATGCAAGCCTCGCTTTTCATGCGGTGAGCGGGGGCGTTGTGACAGTGAAAATGTTGTTCTTGAAAGGCTAAACACCAAGAAATATCGATTGAAATAGTGTATTTCATTAGATAAAAACATTTAGTGAATTAAATGAAAGCAAATCTTGAAGGCAAATGTACACGAGTGGCATGAACTGCGCTAATCCCAGGGTTTTATGAATCTGCTTCATGAACATATGGAGACAAGACACACAGACATGGTCGGTGCATTAGTCGCTAGCTAGCTTACACCTAACATACAGTCAGTACATTGGGGCTTCATCTTAAATCTCATACTATGCACTACAGACCCAATATGCGTACTGTTGTTCAACATTCTTTGTGTGAATAAACAGTAGTATGTATCTTTTCGGATACACTGACTGAGCAGTAATTTACACCGTCACTTCCTGTGAGTCTCCTTGCCGGTTGGAGACACGTAACCATGGTAACCTGTGCCAACCTCATGTGACCAAAACGCCAGTTTGTGAGAATCAAATTCTGAGTTAATTTAAAATGTGTATTACGCCTAGCAAAGTGAAATCTTATACTTACACGTCTGCCATTGTCTGGTATGAACATTGTCGTCACTACCGCATTGTATTGTGGGATATTTATGCCGCAGTAGTGTCCAGTGTTTTGCACACTGTAATATTTCATCGGAAATAGTATGTAATTCACGCACTATTGGTTTCATACTAAGGTTTCAGACATACTAAAGTATCTCACATATTGTTTTAGCGAACTAAATAACATGTTAGTATGAAATGTGGACGCAACCTGGCTGTTTGTGGAGGTTAAACTTGTGTATTTTTTTTTAGCAGACAGCCTGCGTTCCAAACTGGAGATGTGAAGTTTAGAAGACATGGTGGGATGCTACTGAGTTGCATTGTGTGAATTGTAGGATCCATTGTTTTAGGGGCTTGACCCATTCTAGGGACTAAAAATAAATATCTCTGCTTCTTCTGATTTTCTTCTGATTTGATTTTGACCATTATTCTTTAAATCTGTCTCTCACAAGTCCCAGCATTGTTTCTACTACCTCACTAACTACAGTAACCTAATTTATTACTTAGAACACTATAAATTATATTATATTATATATATAAGCTCCTAGCTACAGTTAACTGACATGTGCTGCCTGTTATGGTTCACAACATGTAATTAATTGGAGGCAGAACAAAACTAATCATCATCGTCGTCAGCCAATCAGGGATTTGAGTTATTAATATAATATTAAATGGACAACACACATCTATTTAACAAAATTAGATTTGTACAGGGTACAGGAACCACACAGGGAATTTAGATAACGTGAAATCTGCTATAACACTAGCCTGATCCATGCTTGAGACCTGTGTGGCAGAGTAGATACAGTAGACTTTAGAGACTGGTTAAGTTGTGAACAAGCAGTGCAATATCCCCTGAGGCGTGTAAGAACATTTTCCGTTAGATGAGCATTAGTAAATTAGTAGAAGCGTTATTCGGGAGTAGGGTTCAGTGTTTTCCAGGGCAGAGCTAACTCAGCAGTCGACCCTGACCGGAGCTCAGAAGAGGATTAGCAAGAGTGACAGCGTACAAATGAGCATTGAACTGAGCTGTGCACATGTGAGCAAGTCACACTGACCCACACACGCATATACACTAACTATATCACTTATTACTACTTTACAATGCCCATGAGCACCCCATAAAGTATTTCTGATTCAGATTTCTGATGTAAAAGTTACTGAAGAGGCTGCAGATGTAATTACTTTAGTTCACAGAATTTATAACACATGGATCGAGCTCAAGGTTTGCCACTTACTGACAAGTTACAAGGCCCACAAGGTTTTAATGATGTGCCAGACTACTTATTATTACATGAACCACCATGAGAACAAGCAACTTTTGAATGTAAAAGACAGCATACACATGCACAAATAAAACTCCTAATAACATGTTTATCAAGGCTCAGGGTGCCATGAAAACATGCAACTTTTGAATACTTAAAGATGCATAATGTTTATTGTAAAAGACAGCACATATACACATATACAACTTCTAATAACATGTCTGTCAAGGCTCAGGGTGACATGAAAACATGCATGTTAGTACAACTTTTGAATCCTTATAGATACATAATGTTACACATGCACAGATAAATCTACTAATAACATGTCTATCAAGGCTCAGGGTGCCATGAAAACATGCAACTTTTGAATCCTTATAGATGCATGATGTTACACATGCACAAATAAAACTCCTAATAACATGTTTATCAAGGCTAAGGGTGCCATATAAACATGCATGTTAGTACAACTTTAGAGATGCATAATGTTCACTGTAAGAGACAGCACACATACACAAATAAATCTTCTAAATAACATGTTTATCAAGGCTCAGGGTGCCATGAAAACATGCAACTTTTGAATACTTATAGATAAACATGTTATTAGATGTTTTATTTGTGTATGCTGTCTTTTACAATGAACATCATGCATCTTTAAGTATTCAATAGTTGCATGTTTTCATGGCACCCTGAGCCTTGTTAAACATGTCATTTGAAGATTTATTTGTGTATGTGTTTGAATACTTAAAATGCATAATGTTCATTATAAAAGACAGCATACACATATACAACTTCTAATAACATGTTTATCAAGGCTGAGGGTGTACTTATACTGTAGGTAGTCCTTTATAGTATGACTATAGCATCCACATATATACCTACAGGGACCCATAGTTTTGCTGTGATATTTGCAAATCATCCTTGTATAAAGACTCTTTAGGGATGCCCATTTTACACAACAATAAACACCAATTAAAATGGGGTAAATTACACATAAAATGCTGGTAATTCAACATAGATAGATAGCAGTAAGCTACATGACAACATTAGCTAGCTAACTGAATGATGGTGGAGGAGGAGGGGGGGAAACCATTACTAGCTTACAAGCCACCAAACACTTTTTTGTCTGATGGGTCTTACTTGTCTTTCTGTCTATGGTAACAGTATGTCTATTGTATGTGTACTTTATCTCAAACTGAGCTGCCTATGGATGCAAAATTAATTTCAGTGCAAAATGACAATAAAGTTGTATCATATCGTATTGTATGATGTTCATTGTAAAAGATAGCATACACATGCACAAATAAAACTCTTAATAACATGTTTATCGAGGCTCAGGGTGCCACGAAAACATGCAACTTTTGAATACTTAAAGATGCATAATGTTGAATACTTAAAGATGCATAATGTTCATTGTAAAATGCAAAATGTTCATTGTAAAAGACAGAAAATAAATCTTCTAATAAAAGACAGCAAATAAAACTTATAATAACATGTTTATCAAGGCTCAGGTTGCCATGAAAACATGCATGTTAGTACAACTTTTGAATACTTAAAGATGCATAATGTTCATTATAAAAGCATACACATATAAATCTTCTAATAATATGTCTATCAAGGCTCAGGGTGTACTTATACTTTTGGTACTTCTCCGTCCTTTATAGTATGACTATAGCATTTACATATATACTTACAGGGACCCATAGTTTTGCTGTGATATTTGCATGAATGCACATGAAAACATGCAACTTTTGAATCCTTATAGATACATGATGTTCATTATAAAAGACAGCACACATACACAAATACATCGTCTAATAACATGGCACACTGAGCCTTGATAAACATGTTATTAGAAGATTTATTTGTGTATGTGTGCTGTCTTTTACAATGAACATCATGCATATATAAGTATTCAAAAGTTGCATGTTTTCATGGCACCCTGAGCCTTGATAAACATGTTATTAGATGTTTTATTTGTGCATGTGTATGCTGTCTTTTACAAAGAACATCATGCATTAAGGCTCAGGGTGCCATGAAACCATGCACCTTTTGAATACTTAAAGATGCATAATGTTCATTGTAAAAGACAGCATACACAAATCAAACATCTAATAACATGTTTATCTATAAGTATTCAAATATTGCATGTTTTCCTTTCACCCTAACCCTCTTTGCATGATGTTGTTTGTAAAAGACAGCATACACATACACAAATAAATCTTCTTATAACATTTCTATCAAGGCTCAGGGTGCCATGAAAACATGCATGTTATTATAACTTTAGAAATGCATATTGTTCATTTTAAAAGGCAACATACACATATAAACCTTCTAATAACATGTCTATCAAGGCTCAGGATGTACTTATACGTTTCAGTGATTTATAGTATGACTATAGCATCTACATATATACCTACAGGGACCCATAGTGTTGCTGTGATATTTGCAAATCATCCTTGTATAAAGACCCGTTTTACACAACGATAAATACCAATTAAAATGGGGTAAATTACACATAAAATGTTGTTAATTCAGCATATAGATAGCAGTAAGCTACATGACAACATTAGCTAGCTAACTGAATGATGGTGGAGGAGGAGGAGAACCATTACTAGCTTACAAGCCAGCAAACAAGGTCAAATGCTGCTAACACACATTAGCTCCAGTGTTATAGGTGTGATGACCGTTAGTCGTTACCTCTCGCTGACCAGCACCACGTCGGCATCGCTCCAGTGTCTGAACACACACGGTAGGATCCTCCTGAAGGCGAAGAAGAGACCGGGGAAAACTACGGCGCCACAAGCTAGAACTTGCAACATCCTGCCCGTTATTTTTCCCGTTAAAATCTGCCCGGAGACTCTGCTGGACCTCTCTACCTCTACCGCTGTCCCCTCTGGGCCACGCGGAGTTACCGGCCGTTGGTTTACACGCGGCGGCGACGGTTAGGCATTTTTAAAATGCGCTGCGCTGCGGGGGCCGTTGGTTTTTCACCGGGAACAGTCCACCATCCACACACACACACATACACACACACATATACGCTCTGCTGAGGCTCAGCAGCAGCACCACTAACTGACTGTCGAGCTACAGACGAGGAGACACACGGAACTTTCTAGGGCGCCTGTCAAAATAAAAGTCTTGAATGACCCCGGCGCCGGAATAAAAGGGGGTACTTCCGGTGAGAAGGTTCACGAGGCTTTTATTTTGAAGGTCAGCTACTTTACTGACTGTAATTAACTTGAAAATTAATTATTTTTAGGGCTGTCAACTGATTAAAATATTTTTTTTATCTGTTCAAAATGTACCTTAAAAGGGAGATTCGTCAAGTATTTAATACCATACTTGTCAAACCTGGAGACCTCAAAAATGGGGACCAAAGGGGGATCTGGGGGGGTACGACGGAGTAATATTATGACTTTTTTTTCGTAAAGTTATGACTTTATTCTAGTAATATTAAGACTTTTTTCTCGTAAAGTTATGAATTTTTGCTCGTAATATTACAAATTTTTTTTTCTCGTAAAGTTATGACTTTATTCTAGTAATATATGACTTTTTTCTCGTAAAGTTATGACTTTATTCTAGTAATATTACGACCTTTTTTCTCATAAAGTTATGACTTTTTTCTTGTAATATTACAACTTTTTTCTCGTAAAGTTATGACTTTATTCTCATAATATTACGACTTTTTACTCTTGTAAAATTATGACTATTTTCTCGTAATATTACGACTTTATTCTAGTAATATTACAACTTTTTTCTCATAAAGTTGTGACTTTATTCTCATAATATTTCGAATTTATTCTAGTAATATTCCGACTTATTTCTGGTAAAGTTATGACTTTTTTCTCGTAAAGTTATGTCTTTATTCTAGTAATATTACGACTTTTTTCTCATAAAGTTATGACTTTATTCTCGTAATATTCTTACTTTATTCTAGTAATATCACGACTTTTTTTTCTCGTAAAATTATGACTTTTTTCTCGTAATATGACTTTTTTCTCGTAAAATTATGACTTTAGTCTCGTAATATTTTGAATTTATTATAGTAATATTACAACTTCTTTTCTCGTAATAATATGACTTTTTTCCTCGTAAAATTATGACTTTTTTTCTCGTTAAGTTATGACTTTATTCTCGTAATATTATGCCTTTTTACCTTAATGTTTAAAAAAAACAAAAAAAAAACGTTATTTTT